>JANSTR010103766.1:0-12192 GCA_025434805.1 Antipathozoanthus remengesaui | reverse complement strand
TGTAACTTATCCATTAAACTACTATATCTGTTTATTCTCCAGTGCTGAGCGGCCAAACCTTACTGGTTACTCCCTTAGCTAGTTGATTAGTCGAACAAAACTAGTAAATATCTTCCACCATTTAGTGTTTTCATTCGTGAATGAAACAAAATGTTGATCAGTTGTCGTTTAACAGGAAATTTATTTAATGGAATGAAGATTCATCTGTACTGGAAATTTATTTAATGAATGACGTTGAAGCTCTGAATAACACTTGTTTGGATACCGACTAAAACATTTATCGTCCTTGGTGTCGATGAACAGCGTAGATAGTTTTAACACTGTAAATATCACAACTGTTCTTCTAGTCTCTACCTTCCGCACGACTTATAGGATAATTGATTGGTAAACACACAAATATAGGTAGAAATAGATTTTAATCTACACATACATTCATCTAAATATAAAGCTTTGCTTTTAATTTCACACGTACAAAAAATACTTGCCTCTGATTGGCTGGTTTACAGTGTGTTTTTCTAATCCGTGTAATTAAATTCTTAACTAGCATGCACGGCCATCCGGACACGCTTCTCCTACATGTCACGAAAACAAACGTCGACCGGCAACTTTCATAAATTTCTCTCTATTTAATTACTCAAGTATTTTTCACTATATAATATCAGTGAAAGATAAAACAAGACGAAATATATGTACTTGTATTATTACTCAAATCATAAGTGTATATCATGATATATTAGTATTTTGTAGTAGAAGTTAGCCCGAAAGTACTTTATAATCATTGCATGGCTTTACACTAATGTAAACCTTCACGTTTTTAAAGTACCAATAAGATTATTATTAGTCGGTAGTATTTTTGCTCTGAAAACCACAGCAAAAGCCGATTCAGGACACTGTCTGAAGATGAAAAATTGTAGGTTGTATTTAAAAGCATATGCCACCTTTGTTCTACAAAAATTAATAAAAAATGCAGCCGTATTTGAAAGTAACATGTACTATAACTTCATAAAATATACTTGTGTAGTCTCTCGAACGGTAATGTCTCCTATACTGACTGCACCACTTGTGAATTACAATGTAATAGAAAGAATAAAACAGAAATCAGTAACCGATCATCAGTAGCATGCCTAAAATGTGTGCGAGCTATTGGTTTTGGCTGTATGAAATCAAAGTTCCTTATTGACACGTGGCAATGAGTATTGTCAAACAAACGTATGAAAGTCAAACTTATGAACTTTTATACAAATTCTGAACATTTCCAAATGACCAAAGTTGATTCGCGAAAAGGAGAACGAGAGTTGGTTATCAAAACGTTGATATTACTGATTGAATTTCTATATAATTTATATGATAGATATATCGTTAAAAGATAATAAATGTATCATGATAATACGTATTGGTATTATTACTTCTGATATTTGATCGTTGATTGTATTATTATTGTTAATACTGTGTACGTGATGAAGTCAAGTAGGTGTGTTTTCTATTCTTAACATATAATAATAATGATATATATTTTCTCAGCATGTTCTGCTTCTGCTGTCGGCTGTCAAGTACAAGTACTCAGGTTTGTGTTCTGTGCCAGCGTTAATTTTTCCCTCAAGTGTTTTGGCCGTTCGCCATTTCAAATTCTGTTGTCATCGGCTAAACAAGTACCATTACAACGCTTATCGAGTTTGGCTGAGTGTTATCCGCATCGCTTTTACACTGTCAATAACGTGTGAACTTATAACTGTGTGAACTACTTAGAATGTGTAATGAATTGTTGAAAGGAAAGTTCCAAAGTTGTGACCTCAATTCACGATTTCAGAGTCGGAACCCCTTTGAGGCACTCCTTAATAAATGTCATCAAAGGCTCCAAAATCCAGATTTCAATGCCACTGAACTAGTACTCTGAGTGACACTTCATATCATCTCAAAACGATCTTGCCCGTTACCCAATCAGAATGCTTCATCTTCCCTATAATATTTTTTTCACACAACAGCAATGTTATCGCTTCTAGAAATATCGACATTTGAATATTAAGCAGAAAAAAACTCGGGAACTATCGAGATCGGAATCCTTAATATATTTTAGAACATAAATCTCATGTCATTTAAAACTTGTATTTAATACTCTAGAGTAGATATTTATATTATAGCCTGGTTACTGAAATGTGTACAAGTGGTTTTAAGGAGATTAACGCGTGCAAATTGAACGGTTGGAAAAGCCAACACCTCTTGCCGTGTTAATATCCAGTAACTCGGTGTATGATTTACGATTCTGAATCAATTTAAGGAAGCCTGCACTATTAGCTCTGTTAAATATCTTAATATGGAAAACAAAGAACAATTCAGGTTAAGTTGAACGGTTTAATTAAACTTGAGTACTACTACTAGATCCGTTGATGACCTTAATATCGCAAACAAAGAACAACTCGGTGTTATTTGAACGGTTCAATTAATAAAGTTGAGAAAGTATGTATGTCAATAGGTGTATTAATATTTTAATAGAACTTGAAAGAAGTCTGCACCATTCCGCCCAGTTATTTAACAATTTATACTTAAATATATAATTATCCAAACGACGAGCAAACTTGAGTAAATTTACAGTAACAGAACATACTGAATTCAAGGAATTAGCCATTGTAGAAGTGTCTCTTTTTTCGGCTACATGTTTATTACTGTAGTAACGACCCATAGTTATTTATAATTTGTTTGACATACTTATGTTTTACTTGGCTGTGTAATGCTAAAGTATTTCAGCGCTTGCTAGCGTTTGAAACAGTCGACATACTTAATCCGAAATATATAGCTTAAATTAAACCGCCTGCTTCACAATAAAAAAAAATTCTTTGAATTTTTTCAAGAGAGTAGATTTTAGTTTGATGATTGCCGGTAAAGTTTAAGAACGAGACCTTTTACAGAAGTCCATTTGTCGCTAAATTATATTTTATAAGCTCCTTTTTTGTCTGAAACTTGCATAAAGGTAAATAAAGATTAATGGTTACTAAAAGCGCAAAACAATTGACAAAATACAGCTTGTAAATCCTTCCTGTAGTCTTTACTCAACACACTTCACTTACTATTTTATTTAAATAGACATAAATTGTCTGTAGATCCCCTGCCAAGACAATCGTGGGAATTTTACTGGCAGCTAAAAGATTTGTCCTATCATTGGGTTTTGTCAAATTAGTATAGAACGAGTTTAGAGTAGGGTCAAAGTGAAAACTATCAGCAAAATTCTTGCCAGTGTTAATCGATTTTGTTGTTGACCTTTGAAAGAGAGCGTGTGAAAATTCTTCCTCGCGGTTAAACAAATTACTGGCGCGAGAAAAGAGATTTTCATTCAAAAACAAAAAGGCCTTTGCAAGTCACAAAATAGTTTGAACATAAAATTTCTAGCTTTTAATATATAATAATTATTTTCTACATTATTATTAGCTTTTACAGTGTTGAGTTAGCTTTTATATTATGTTGTACTACTGATCTTTGACTTTGTTATATTCATTATAACGTTTTGAAGTGCAGTAACAGCTGTTTTCTGCTAGAACTGAGATCAAATATATAGGGTTCCTATCCTGTCCGAGCATAGATAATGATTATTTAGATATTTTCTATCTGACAGGGACAAAGTTTCTTCACTATTTTCAATCCGTTTCCTCGCCTACTTAAGAAACCAACGTTGATCGAAATTTCATGCAGAGTTCTAAACGTTTTGTGATAAACGTCCAGCGAGTGATTACTGTACCATGATACTATCAGCTCGTAATTTAGTCCAAAACTAGAGCCTTTATTTAATGGACCTAGAAAGAAGACGATAATCTTTAATTTTCAGCTTTGATTTTTCAGTGTGTGAATAAAATTCCTGTCTTCTGATCACTTTAAAAAAATAAATATCTGTGGAATTCAAAACGAAAAACATTTAAATGAAAAAGGCATCTCATTTGGAAAAGACATACAAGAGATTGTCCTGTTTGAAGTTAGGTTGCTTAAATTGGCTAATATTGTGCAAGACAGATCGCGGAGCACAAAGAAAACATATTTGGTCCTTGAACAAGTACAACAACCGGCTGTAGTATCGCTTGTTTTGATTTTGGGTCGATGTTTGTACTGTAAGCAAACGTCCTGCAGATTTATCTCTTTTCGGGTTTTTGTTTTGAAATGTTGGATGATAATCAATCTCTTATTAGACAGTGATGTATGGAATATACTGGTTCTCTGTATTAGACTCGCCGTTTAAGCTCTGCCATTTCCAATACTTTACGACTTGTAAAATATTTTTGGCCTTACTCCATACTTAACTATCCAGTATAAGATAAGCTTATTCCTTGGACTTCAAGTGAGACTCGGGACAAATTCACGTGAATCATGCACTGCGATCCGTCCGTTTCATTTCCTCAGAATCAGTCAAGGAAAATGAAGATGCGAGTGAGTCGGTGACCGGCTGCGGACTACAAGAATTGCGGGCGCGTGACCCGCAGTTGAATCTCTCACCAATTCACATCTTCAGCGCGCGATTTTGATTTCACTCGATGGATTTCTGAAGAAACGAAAGGGGCTGTTCGCTGTTCACGTGAAACAGATTGCAGAATTTCGATCAGCGGCAATAAATTCAGAGGCAAATATTGAAAGAGATCGAAAGCAGATTCCCGTCATACCTCAAGTATATGATAGCCGTCGTGAAAAACTGCAAGGAATTTTAAAACAGTTGAAATAAAATTTGTTTTGTTTTAATAGTTTATATGTATACGGAATCTCGAACATATGTTCGAGAATCATTACTAATGGATTTATTCAATATTTAAGATATCAAATGATTTACTAAAACACATCATAAAAAGACATTTTGGGCGCTTTTTTATAAGCATTGCAATGATCGGTGACCCAGATATTTTTTCCATTTCTCAGTTTGCCTAAGTTCCGATGAGGTCGTGACTTTATGTGATACATGTCCACGTCAGCGAAATTACACAGATATCTGTATGGCATGTGTCAGCGCTCCAGATAACTCGGTTTTAAACTAAAATATGAGAGTGTGTTTGATAGTTCAGTATGTTTGCAAAACGTCTAGGATATTACTATCCTATCATAAAAGCAACTGCACAAAATAAACAGAGGTCGCGCGTACATCTATTCAGTGCAACGCGGTGAGAGAAGCTTTGAACGAAGCTATTATGTGATCAGATGGCCTCGCTCGCGTCCTGCTGCTATTTCATGTGCTACTCAGTTTCATATCCCAGTTTTCAAAAGGTGGACAGAATATAGAAAGTTTTAAACGTAGAAAAAATTCAAATTAAAAATTCAAATTAATTTTCTTTCAGATTTAAACTGAAAACGGCTTTTTGCATTTGTATCAGTTTTCAAAAAGTGGGTTCGATAACGATACGATATGATATTCGTATCAATGGCATACGACACGATATCACACCATATCGATCACACTAGCATGCTAGCAATCTCGACGATTTGTTTTGTTCTATACGTCAGTGCGAAAATCAGAAAAACGAGCCCCGAGCTAAATACTGTTTCTTCGATTGTCACAGTTGGATAAACTGAACGTCAGTTATGAGGCATTCTCGGGAACTGGCACCGCACCAACCAAAGAAGACAGAGCACAGAGATCCGAGAATCGTGCCGAAAGATGGATTGGGTAGTCTATTTGGATATCTACAGTTTCCCACGCTGCTCGCGTCAACAGCAATTCACAATGAAACTTTTCCCTTATAGCCGTCACAGATACATTTATAATCCGGTCGCTTTAAAGAGATGAGTTATGATAAATGAAATGTTGAAAGCTAAACAGGTATAATTAAAACCAGGGCAAGGAGTCGAATACAAAGTTATACCCGAGTATTGACAGGGTATTTCGCTGTTGAGCTGGGCGTGAAAGTGATTTTCTGTGCCTGTTGTATGTTGAGCATGAGAGGCGTGTTGAAAGCAAAGACAGTAAACCCTTGAACATTCTTTCAACTAAAGCGGTACACGGTTAATTTACTCATCGGCAAAGTACTCTACAACAATACCGGCACTGAACAACAACAATCCATCAATCGCTCATGTTCACGATTTTTTTCTTGAACCAGTAAATTTTGGCGGAGGCTTGTTGTTCTTTAGCTTTTGCACAGTTTAAGCCTCGATTGTTCTTAATTGTCCTTGTTTATTCATTTAGTATGCACTTTTTTATATAAGAATAAAATATACTTTATAAGAATATTGAGATTGAAATTGAAATTGGCCAAATTTTAGGAATATTTTAAGAATAATGCCGAGGCTCAGATTTGGTTAAGAATATTATTTTGCATGTTTGAAAAAAAATTCACAATACTCATTTACTGATTGCATGTATTGCAATTGATTTCTAATCCCAACTGGCCAAGCAACAAAAACAAATAAGAGAGTACAGTAAGAATAAGGATATCCAGCCTCGGTCCAAAAAACAATATTCTTATAGACAAAGTGCATGTATACACTTCGGCACTGCCATAAAACATATGCGACACAGTTTTGATTGTCTTCTCTGCTCACTCATGTAATGACGTGATGTGTTGTGTTTTTCAATAAAAACCTTGCAGTTACGTGAGCCACAATTGTTTTTAGCTTGATTTGGTGACGATTTTGAACGTGATTGTTCTTTCTTATAAAGTTATTGTTATAAAATTGTTCTTACAAAAAAGCGTGTTCTTCAATAACAGAGCTCTGTTAATCGTACTAGAGTTATAAATGAAGTATATGGACCAGCAAGTAAAATAAGACCCAACCTTAAGTGTTTAGAAAGAAAGCCAACGCGGTAGCCAAAATTGAAATTGAAGTCAATAAAGACGAATGGTCAATCTGACAAGACTTTCATTTTTATAACTTTCCAAAGCTAACATGAGAAGAACATCGTGAGGCCTATTGTGACTCTTGTTCTCTATACATTGAAGAATTTTATTTTCAATATTGATATATAGGAATCGAAAGATTTGAAGGAACGTCCCCCCCCCCGATTCATTCTGTCCCTATGTGGTATAACATTGTACACTGGAACGTGCCGGGGGGGGAGAGTTCTGTTAAGATCTAAATGAGGCTGAAGTAAAAGCTTACAATTTAATAAAGCAATTTCATTTCATTTCGATCGCGTGCTCAGCAAGGCTAGCTCTAGACTCTACATTCTAGGAGTTTGTAAACACTACGGGTATACTCCCTACAGGAGCTTACAATTCTGTTTGATAGTCTTATTATGTTGCTATTTACCTAAGGAGGTTTGGGCGTGTGTGTACGTATAAAGAGAAATACCTAGCTCAAACAGATAAATTTTGTAAGCGTGCAGAGAAGTACACGAACTATAACTATAACTGAGTGATATAATTAGGACTAGAGATAGGCAGCTATAGGAGAAAATAATCACAAACAACCATTGCCTGGATGATCTTCTCCCAAATCAAAGAACTCGACGTCTGCGAGAATGTAGCCACAACTTCATTTTACCTCGTATAAATACTGAACGTTTTAAGCGTGCTTTCTTTAACAGATGCCTTTTTAACTTTTTATAAATTCAATAGTTCTGTATTTATATAGATATATAGGTTTACTGAGCATTGCATTGTATTGGTATAGTTTAATAATTGTGAACATACACGTTTGCTGTGAGTATCACTCAATAAAGATTTTAATATTATTAAGATCTTATTATCAAAGTAATTTCTTCCAATGCAACGAAATTTCACTTATATAACATCTATGAGTGCCCTTTGTAACTAGCCAAAATATCCAATAATTGGTTGTCGCGACTACTGCCCTGTTTATTCTTCTAACTGTCTCCGTCTCGTCCTTGTAATTATGTTGGGAGAATTTTATTTTTGATCTTAGATAGTTTGCCGTAACAGAACCAAACAAACAGTGGCTTTTTTGAGCGTATTGCTGTAACAGAATTTTTAAAATTCCTATTTATCAAGAACCAGCGCCGAACTAATTTTGCAAACATCTATTCTATGACACCCGGAAATCAAAAGACACCGCCATCCATTACTGAATACTTTCAAACATTAAAAACATTTATCTGCTACTAGCTGCTACCATTACACATGAAATGCGGTTGGGTATGAATGACTTACGGTGTCCATATCTATGTTGGGCAATATATATAAACACGCCCGTTTGGGAAGTGCTTCCTCTCATTCGCGCACGGTATCATTGGGCAAACGCTGATATCGGGACATTCCCGACTGTTGAAAGCAAGACAAATATGCCTGACAGTTAAACACAGCTGACAGTTTAAAAGTATGTTATTGTTCGCCCAGTCGTTTTCAGATCGATTAAAACATAATCAATGTATTGCTTATCGAAGCATTTCGTCGACCCGTTACAAATAAAGTGATTAGTTCCAAACAGCAAACGTGGCGAGGAGTTGTTTGAAAGCAGTTTTCAAGACTAAGTAATGGTCCCAATATAAACAAGATATACGGTGTGTATATTACACTCGTTCAAAAAGAAGAAGGTTTCCCAACGCCTTTTTAAGTTCAACGTAATATTGTACAGAAGCGTTTATACTGGATACAAGCAATTCGTACATGCTGAATTTTTTTAAAAAAAATGAGATTTTCAATTTGAAGTAGTGCTTAACTATCATTTGCTTTGGTGTAGAACCTATAATAAAGGAATACTGGTTTATTACGCAGCATATAGTTTTTCCGTTCTCTGCTAGTGGCACCCACTGCAGTGTTTCATAGCACGACATTCCAAATATTAACCTTGCTGATCTCGAAGCCAGTCTTAGCAGTTCTACTTCATACATTTTCGCACAATTCACATTTATTGATTTAAAAGTATGCTTCAGGAAATTTTTACTTAAGTACGCAGGTTTTCCTAACAATAATTAATTACTTTAGTGAATTACACAGGAGTGGAGCTGGAAACGCACCCCAAAGTTTGATGATTCATTTCAGTGGCTTCCTGATCCTTTAACCCTTTATCAATTATTACAGGAAGCCAGTGCCCTTTTCACACGTTACTTTCTTTATATATTACTTGTAAAATTTTAATTTCTAAGGGTGAATAAAGAGAGTTGTTGTTGTTGTCCAACTTACCTTCCTCTTTCAGGAGAGTTATATGCACGCTGCAAAGACCAGACCCACTCCAGAGGTTCGAAAGTGGAACTCTGTTGAAACCTGCGTACACAAAATGTTCTTGTGGACCGTAAAATACATGTTGTCCTGACAGCGTATACAAAGAACGTCTCTTGAGCGTGTTAAATTGATGTCCCTGCTTGAGGCCGCCTGATCTTCGTCTGTTTTGTGTTTTCCATCGTACCATTTCATCCCCTACTTCAATTGTCAAGTTCGTTCCGACATCAACTAAATTGTCTGTCACCTGAAGAAGCGTGCGCCCATTTATTGAATTTCCCCGGAATCCTGGCTGCATATTGCCATAGACTCGAAACTGCTTATTAAAAATCTGTGTTCCGGCACAGTTGCTAGTATAGTGGTGATTTTGGCCAAATCCATAGCTTGTAGGAGAGTCAGCAATGACCAATGTCCATAGCTTAGGCTTCTCGTTTGCATCGTACACCAGTTTAAATCTTGCTTTCTTAAAAGGCCCGTCGAAATCGAGTCTTATCAAAGCCTGGCCATCACACCTGCCGCGTCGGCTCGGCTTTTGCTCAGCGAGGAGTTTTATATATGGATTGCCAGCAAGACCAGATACCATTCCATCCCGCAGGTCAACTACCACATCTTGCCGTGCCAAGCACTCTAAAACTGAATTCAGAATTTATATTACAAACTGTACAAATAACGTTTGGAGCTACATGTCGTGATAGTGATGTGTGGATAGCATTGTTTACGTGGGACAGCCGCCGCTAAAAAAAGAGCACCAGAATGTCATCACTAGAAAATAGGAAAACACACTTAAATTGTATGAATTGTTTTGTTTTAAGTTTGTTCAGTCATCATTACCGCTTAATAAGAAAAGGTTGTTACTGAAGTGAGAGAAAATAGTTGCTTGTGTGGAGATTCAGTGACAAACGACATTGATAAATCTACTGTATATTGTCATCACGCAGAACATCGAGAAAACAAATCACTTAAAATGTCGAAAATTCAAACCTTTGGAGGTGCAGAGAAGAAGAAGAAACAGCTTCTGAAATTTCGACGAGTACATTGAATATGACAGCACTTTGTGGGTTAATTAGACAATAAAAACCGAGAATTTGGGCTCCAGCCCAATTGTGATGCAGTTTGAGCAGTGAGAGATGCGGCGCTTGACGTTGAAATGAGTTGTGTGTCCCTTCATGCACTGGAGTCGCTGCTTCTGATACTATCACAGCAAACTAAGTAGCGAAATATCATTCGCCCTTCTGTCATAACATCCACTGCTGGTTATCCAGAGAAGGTCTGGTGAATATATACCTTCATCGGGGCTAAGTGCCATAAAAAATAATCAAACACCAATTTCTACAGATGTCTTGAATTGGTTTTGCCATCACTTATCACCTTTCGCACCGCGGGGAAGAAAGCGTTTGTCGTACTCTGTAATTATGTGCAGACAGGGAATTGTTTACTTAAGAAAGACAAGATCGAGTGACAGAAAAGTCTTGGGCAAAGAATGCTATAAATATCTGCTAACATCCGACTTGGATGAATATCTTCACTTCTTCACGTGGATTCCATGGTATATTCTTCAAGTCAAGAACAAGTCATTTCTGGAAACTTGGAAGGCGGAAAACCTTGGTAAAAGTTCGACGCCATCATTATTTCATATCCGGCAAACACATTCAGGTGATAAGAATCTGATAGTGCTTTTCACTCCTCACGCCCACTGCCTGCAAGACCTCAACAAAAAATTCCTTTCGCAGAAATGTTTTCCAGACGAAAAATAAACATAATTTCTCATTCCGGTTTGCGACACATACATGAGACAGATTTTGACTTTCCGACACTTAAAAGGAACTTTTAGAACTAATTACAGTGTTGTTTTAACTGTTTAGCACTGGATGATTAAAGTTTTTATAATTTATCCGCTTATAGTTTATAGAGCGTCTTGCTGTTCAGTTTTGATACAGACAATATGGAGCTCTAGATCATTCTAGTCAGAGATTTCGCCTTTCTATAACTGTATTCACCTCGGTTTAACTTTTGAAGGAACTAAGATCTATCCAGTAGATTGGCCTAGATTGGCCTGCCTGCACAGTTTTTATAAAGTAAACTGGTTTCACCTCACGCGGAACGTACATTTTGTTATTTATAAAAAGAAAACGTTATTGAAGTTTTCTTCTGTTTAACTGCAAAAGAACGCTTTCAAGCCAACGAAGCAGCGTTACAGTATCCGGCCATTTTTCCATCCACTCGATGCAAAATTCTCGCCCCAGTCTCGACCGTGAAGTGAAACTTCAGTAGTCAGTAGAACTGACACGAGCGACTGCAGTGAATTGTACATTTTTACCATCGCAGTTTATATTGACTTTTTACATAATTTCTGTTTAGCGCCTGTGTTCGGTTAGAGACATCTAATAAAATAGACAGAGCAAGTTTTAAGATCAGAGTACACTAATGATATACTCAGACGAAATCTTATACTTTATTAAGCATAACAATTAGAAAGAGCAACATGTCATACTATAATCACGTGTTAGGAGTTAGCCAATCGGCGCGTGCTGTTTATCACGTGTTAGGAGTTAGCCAATCGGCGCGTGCTGTTTATCATGTGTTAGGAGTTAGCCAATCGGCACTTGCTGTCCTTCCAGGTTAAAAGCCGCAATCCCATAAGGCATCAGGAGATTAGTGACAAGAGCTGTTCCTTCTCGTTTCTATGATAAGAACTGACAAGTTCCATTTTTAGTTCACTTAATAAATTAGTTAATTGCTTTGCAATCTTTTCACAACTCTGCCTGATATAAGTACAAAGTACATTCAAGGATGACAAGGTTCCAAAACAATCAAACACTAGTTTTTAAAGGATTATACCAGTTCCGGTAAAGTCTTTTCCTAGTTTCTAAAAGCTTATACTGGTCACTTAAGAGCTTGTACTAGTTCGTAAGGACTTATACTAGTTCGTAAGAGCTTGTACTAGTTCGTAAGGACTTATACTAGTTCGTAAGGACTTATACTAGTTCCTAAGGACTTATACTAGTTCGTAAGGACTTATACTAGTTCGTAAGAGTTTATACTAGTTCGTAAGGACTTATACTAGTTCGTAAGGACTTATACTAGTTCGTAAGGACTTATACTAGTTCGTAAG
>JANSTR010103655.1:0-12194 GCA_025434805.1 Antipathozoanthus remengesaui | reverse complement strand
AAGATGAGTGCAATTCCATGCTGAATACGCACTAGTGCAATTCCACGCTGAATACCTCCTCCTCAATTGGTTGATTAACCAATCAGCTTGCGTGATTCATCCCTGCCAAGCGATTCTACAGTAAATACAGTGTGGGCACAGCTTCTCACCTTGCCTTCGCTTTCAATGAACAAGTGGATTCTTGCATCTTCTCCTCCACAGGCCAACATTGGTACTATATTGTAACAAGTAGGACCCAGTGAGAGTGGCACATAATTATATGATTAGTAAGATCATAAACAATTTGTGAACCGTGAATGTTCTTGCAGTACTACATATGCGTATAAGAGGTCATTGTTTGTCATTATTTGTGTGGGGAACAGGGCTTACAAGCCGAGAGTTTTAAACCTTTTCCAGCTATTTTATACATTTTATACTGTTAGTAACATAGAACAGCTTTTCTCGTGCACCATACAGCCATTTCGACTTTGGAAAATTAAGTAGACTTTGAATGCACTATTCTCATGACATTGCTGATTCAGTCTCCAAAAATGAAGATCCTGGAAAAATCTGAACCATGATTCTCTGCTTTAGAAGTACACACCATAGTTTCTATACCGATCGCGAGACAAACATACAACTACACGTAAATAACAAAGCAAACACAAATCGTCAAAACGATTAAGGAGAAGTTTGTCTATATTACAGAACAAATGGAAAAGCTTTACCGGTGTTCCATACAGTAATAAAACACTTAGTAAGTGACGAGAGCACTCAAGAAGTGAGGAGAAACGCTCGCCTTTGGCTCGTGTTTCTCTACTGATACACTTCTTTCGTGCTGTCATAACTTACCATTGTAAGTGCTATATAACTGAAAGACTGGACGGAGCACGGAAAAAGCTGTTCTATTTGTTAAACAACGTATTTAGAGTACTGTAGGTTATCAGTTGAGATCATGTCCTGTTACCTGAACAAAGTCTGTCAAAGCTTACAATGTTAATAAATGTGAATTTATACGAGAAAATGTACACTAACGCTTTCTGGTAATCGGACAAACTTAAACGGTTAGTAAACGGTTAGAAAAAGGTTGTTTGAAAATTTATGATCAAACTTGCATTGACTTGGGTTTGGTGGCCAAACGGTGAAAACTTGCATGGACTTGCACAAAAATTTGAGCAGGTTCAAAGTCGATACAAGTCAGTGCAAGTCCATGCAAGTTGATGGCCAAACGAAACGCGATTTTAAAACGTGCACTGACTTGCATCTACGTTTGGCCAGGGCTTTAGTTAATGCATTCAGTGCTTAAATCAGAATCTTGCAATTATACACTATATAGTTTAATTGGTCAGCAGTGCAGCTATCAAGTGGTTTGCCTGACCTGTAACCCAATACAGTAGTTGTGAGTTCAAACCAAGCCCAGACCACTCTGTTGTTCCCCTGAGAATTGCACAGTCTTTATTAGCTGTATAAATGAGTACCAATTTCTGCTGGTAACTAGTGTGTGATGAATTAGTGTCCCATTCAGGGGGAGTCATCTCATCTGGAGATAAATGCTGGCTCTATGAGCCACTTTGCTTAATAAATTTACTTAAAATTGATCTGGTAGTATCTTAGTACTTATCATCTAAGTTGGTTGTTACGTGAGCAAGAGAAGTAGATAACTACAGTAGGAGTGTGACAGTGCTGAGTGTTGTAATGTTGAATCGTGTCAGTTCTGTGTGTTGTAATGTTAAGTCGTGTCAGTGCTGTGTGTTGTAATGTAATGTTGAGTCGTGTTAGTGCTGTGTGTTGTAATGTTAAGTCGTGTCAGTGCTGTGTGTTGTAATGTTGTGTCGTGTCAGTGCTGTGTGTTGTAATGTTGAGTCGTGTCAGTGCTGTGTGTTGTAATGTTGCGTCGTGTCAGTGCTGTGTGTTGTAATGTTGAGTCGTGTCAGTGCTGTGTGTTGTAATGTTGAGCCGTGTCAGTGCTGTGTGTTGTAATGTTAAGTCGTGTCAGTGCTGTGTGTTGTAATGTTAAGTCGTGTCAGTGCTGTGTGTTGTAATGTTGAGTCGTGTCAGTGCTGTATGTCAGTGTAATGTTGAGTCGTGTTAGTTCTGTGTGTTGTAAGGTTGAGTCGTGTCAGTGCTGTGTGTTGTAATGAGTGAGCAAAAGAAGTTGATAACTATGACTCGTGTCAATGCTGTGTATTAATGCTGTGCATTTCGGTGATAAAACTAATTCTATTTTGTTGTTGCAGGGTCAAGTTGATAACTTAATGCAGCAGGTTGCAGATGAAGCAGGGTTAGTTGTGTTGATTTATAATGGGAATTATAAAACATCGTTTGAAACTACAAACAAAGCAGGAGTGTCTTTTTTGACACTATTTAATTTAGAAAAAGGCAACTCAAGAAAGATCTATCTTATTAAAGGGTACGAGAATTATTAGATTCATACTGTGTTTACTCGGCAGTCTGGAGTTGAACATGGAACTTCCTTCTGGTCAGCAAACAGCTATTGGAACAGCCTCCGCCGCATCAGCAGAGCAAGTGAGTTAACCATTTAAACTGTAGATACTATTGAAAAGCTCTTCATCGTTTATTCATCATTAAATAATAAATGCGAGAATAGCGCAGTTTGCAAGATATCTGACTTCCCACCAGGAGGTCCAGGGTTCGTTTCAATATCGTCAGTGTGTGTGTGAGGTTAATGCAGTTAGTAAGATCTTTGACTGACTACCCACCAGGAGGTCCCCGGTTTGGTTTCGAGATCCTCAGTGTGTGTGCTAGGTTAACGCAGTTGGTAAGATCTATGACTGCCAACTAGGACGTCCTTGGTGCAGACGAGGGTTGGACTTTGTGTCATCTTTCGCCGCAACATCTATGGACAGGGATGTTGAGTCGTTGTTGTAGTCTGTCAAAGCCACACACTTGTTGAAAAGAGTAGGGTAATCCCAGTGTTGAGGTGTGTTAACTTGAGGGCACGACCTAATGTCTCAAATATAACGAATTGTGAATGGCTTTCAGCGGTTGAACTATTCATCAAGGAGATCAAAGATCTTGTGCCTTGTCAGAACAAAGGCAATGTTCTCAGTTCCACGACTCTCATTCTGTGGGCATTTTTGTGCGAGCGAGCAACATTTCTCAATTCATCAGCGGAAACGATTGATAATATCTTAGCATATGGCGACAGTATTTATTTATGTGCCCTGGAGAATGACCGAGTCCCAGATGTAGAAATACTGGCGATAAACAATCTTCCTTCTGCTGTCCGCTTGATTTGGCATCTCTTCATATCTCCACGCTTGCCACCATTGGCTCACATTGTGCATGTTTTTATCTCCGGTTTCGCAAAGCAGAAATAAATAGCCCACTGTGGCTAAAAACCAAGAAAAACAGCCTAATTTGATCCATTTTGAGAGTGTGAATTGTTCGGTTCGAGTTCGGAAGTATTCGCTTTACTTCAAATGGTAAATTCTGAATACTACAGTAAATCAAGGTCTCCAGTATAGGTATATATATATATGAAAAGAAAGGCTAC
The DNA here is from genome assembly GCA_025434805.1 of Antipathozoanthus remengesaui. Classification (NCBI taxonomy): domain Eukaryota; kingdom Metazoa; phylum Cnidaria; class Anthozoa; order Zoantharia; family Parazoanthidae; genus Antipathozoanthus; species Antipathozoanthus remengesaui. The sequence goes on along the minus strand of JANSTR010103655.1, from coordinate 8,698 downwards.
AAATCTTTTGTACAGACGTTAAACAAACGTTTTCGGTCAAGTTGACCATCAGGAATAACCGGCTTCATTTGGCTTCAGTGTTTAAATACAGTAGAATCAAAGGCAATTCTCAAGTTATTCCCATTGGGAAGTGGGATAATAGCGAAGCGCACTAATAACTTCAGTAGCCGTGTTTGTCCGATTTTACTGAATTGTTCTTGTATAATAATAATAACAATAGAAAGTGTGTCTTTTAGGAATCCTTCGAGATTCAATTTCATTTACAAGTTTGCCCGAATTCTAGAACGCAATCCTAGTTTTGATGTGGCAGCACAGCGGGTGGTCGCCCATTTCGTATAGCGGGAATAAAGTCAATCTCGATAATGTTGCGGGCAGGCGATCTTTCGTCCTTACTTTTCATATATACTTGTAATTAATTATTGCTATTTTTACCAGTACTAATGCAGGTCCAGTGTCCATCAACATACTCTGCATTTATTTTCAAATCTCTCAACAGGACGAGCTGTCGCACAGGCTTGCAGAACTACGAAAAATGTGAAGACGTAATTAGTTTAACACGCGACCACCACAACACAGATAACCATACCCTCAAGTCAAGCCCTCAAGTCAAGCCCTCAAGTCAAGCCCTCAAGTCAAGCCCTCAAGTCAAGCCCAAACTGTACAGAATTGTTTTTTCGCTTTAGAATTGAAATATAGAGTAAAAAAGATGCTAGAAATTAAATTATCAGACTGTGGAAGAAGCCGTACTCCGATCCTTCTTGCCCGCTAATCCCGGCTTTGGACAAGACTTTCAATTTATCAAAGAGTCGAAATAATTGTTACAATGTTAATCCATTTCCTTTTAAAAGTTGTTAATCTTTAAAAGCTTTGTAAAATAGTTACCAAATTGTCAATTTTTACGTTTTTTATAGCTCTGTAGAACAGATACCAGATACTAGGTAAGTTAGGACTCACGACTCGTGAGTTGTACATGGACCATGGATCTATATGGTTGGTTGGGTGGGCTTTAGCCCCACCAATAGTTTCCCCGAGATTTTTTTTATATAAACTGAAATAGCGTTTCCGATTATTTCATAAGCCCTATATTTTATAATATTACTGGGAGCATGTCCCCGGACCCCCTCCCCATCCCAGGAAAACTGGAGCTAGCTCCACCAATCAATATGCAGCATATAGCCTGCGAAGCTGACGGTTTTGAAAGCGGACGAAATGTCAAAATTGTCCCGGCGCCATATTGGACGCGTTGACATTTCGCCCGCTTTAAAAACCTCCAGCTTCCCAGCTATTTGCTGCACCATCCCTGTTGCATATTGGCTCATAGTTTTAATGACTACCATATCGAATGGACCTGTAAGATGACTTTCATCTATCACCCAAGAAACAAATTAAGAAAGGAATGTTCAGTTTAAAATAAATAGTTTACCATATGAAGCATGTAACATCGTTTTTTGATTTGCCTTAGCGGTGGGGTTTTAACAGGCACTTCACGTCCGGTCAGTACACTTTGAACAAGCAACAACTTTATTCTCCCATGAAAGGAACGAAAACTTATTCCTTTTTATTAATGAAAGATTTCCATTCATCAAATTTCAGTTCGTTTGACCTTTATATTTATTTGTCTATTTTGACCAATCGGACTGTCTCTTTCCTTTCGATCTGCATACGTTAGTAAATTCCTGTTTTAACCCCTTAACTGTCTAAAAAACGTCAGCTTTCTTCTCTCCTTACGGTGTGGAAAACTGTTTCGTAAACCCTTGTATGATTTTGTTATACGTTTTGTCTACCCGCCGACGCAGTACTAAGAATATTGTTGTTAGGGACCGAAGTTTTTATCAAACCCTTCGAAGACGAACATTTTTCTCGTAACCCGTATCCTGCGTAAACCCAATCGATGCACGTATTTAAACGTAGGCCCAGTATCCAGTCGCTGTTAAAGGATGAGCCCGCGTTGCTAAGTCTTCGGCGGGAGAACGCGGGCTCATCTCCGAACAACGGCTAGATTCCAGATAGTTCAAACTGGAACCTGGCGCTGCTGCTGACGTATATAAAACTAGCCTTCGGGAGTCTTAAAACCGTGTCGTGCTATTGCCAAGTCAACACGGCAGAACTTAATTCATTTGGTTTCAAAGTCGCATAGCCTCCGTACAAATTCATTTTTTAATGCAACATAGCGGTAACAAAACCCGAAGTTTTTTACTTAGTCGAGATGTTTTGTTGAACTGATCATTAGTACTTCTAGGAAGAAGCTTTGGGGTGACTAAACCAGAACTCTGATTGGATCAATTGGCAAAAGCCGGGCAGCCTGGCCTGCCGTGTGATCCAGTGCCCGTAAACAGCTTCAAATCGAGGTCAATTTCCAATCCATACATTTGCAATATTTCGGGAAACTAGCCTCGACTTGAAGCTATCGTGTATGAATGGCCACTGGGAATATTACGAATAAAGTTAAGTGTACTGTGCACCAGGGTCTTTGCAAGTGACTGGAATATAGAGTTATAGGATTTACAATAGAGAATGCACTGTACTATACACAACGATAAGCACAGAACACACTTATGAATAATGCAAGCAGAAGCCAGAGGAATCACGATCATAAAGGAAAAGACAAGTATTTAAGCTTGTTTGGTTTTGTCTTTTTGACAATTTGACAAAATTTATTGTGTCTTTCGTTTTTCACAAGTATGATAATCTATCAGTATTAAACAAGGCTTGAAGCGGCAATATGATAATATAGTTGTTAAGTTCAGCTCGCTGACGCAGCTGTTTCAGCTGATAACACAATTTAAACTGAAGTGGCAAAATTATTCTGTTTTCATCAATTATTTAATCCTATGTCAACGGCTTTCTATTGAGAGTTTTGTTATGTTTTTTTAAAGGAAGAAATGCTTAGCCGAAATTAAGAAAATGTGCCTTTTTCCGAAGTCATAAATATGCTATTGTTCACAATTGTTGGTCCTTTATCAGTACAGTAGACTATTGATAAGTTTGGTTTGCGAAATATTGCTTAAACTTTGCATCAATTCCCGCTGATTATTTTGACCAAAATTAATGTTTAATAGGCATAATGAAATTTCCCACTGTAATTTGTAGTCGATCAAATATCGATGAATATTAAGTCACTTCGCGCAAAGTCCTACCCTTTCGCTGCAAAGCTTTTAGAAGAACATTTTAGAAGAGTATTCGGATAAAATGCATCCTTAATAGTTTTCATTGCAGCAAAAAAGCAAAGGTTTTTGAGCAACGTTTGCTCGATTGCTTATCCTATTTGTCCAGTGAATGGCTTCCATACGGATGCAAATTAATTCAATAATAAAAAGACGCCTTTAGAAGAAAATAAGAAAACAACTTTAAGTATATTTTGCCCCGAAGAACAAATTCTGCACGCAACTGAAGTCCTCCATTATACACTATCTGCAATTGACCTACAAAACAATAATTGCTACAAAAGAAATTACTTTGATAAATTTGTACTATGACAGTAACTAGCGTTGGAGTGGAGACCCAAGACCTAATATTTTCAGTAACTGTGGGGGTGTTGACGGTGATAAATTTAATAGGGAACAGTTTAGTATGCGTGGTAATTCTGCGAAACAAATCGATGAGAACTCCAGTAAACCACTTGTTGTTGAATCTGGCAGTCACAGACCTTCTTGTTGGTGTTTTATCAGTTCCATTCAATGTGCTGGGAAGTTTGTATCGACACCCCAAAGGTAATGCAGGAGACATATTTTGTAAATTCGTTTCACATGATACGGTATTCTACGTGTGTGCTCAGGTCTCAGCACTCACACTAGCGGCAGTGTCTTATGAACGATACCAGGCCGTTGTGTTTCCACTGTCAGCAAGAGAAAAGGTTTCTACGAAAAAAGTTTTGATCTTCATCTCTGTAACTTGGGTTTTTTCGTTCGCCAGCAATTTACCATGGTTTATTTGGGTTTATTACGATGAATTAAACGGAGTATGTCTTACACAATATGCTCACTTTGAAGAGGCACTTACAATTGTCTACGGCTGCTGTACATTTGGGCTTCCTTTTGTTGTTATGTCGGTGCTGTATGGTCGAGTTATTAGGGAGCTAAAGAAACCGGATGAAGCTATCAACAGAGGGCATCTGTCAGTGCAACGAGTTAGAAACAAAATCACAGCCATGTTAGTAACGGTTACAGTAATATTCGTTTTGTGCTGGGGAATGGACACACTTCTTTCCAACTGGAACTTGGCCAAAAGTGTCGAAGATTTAAATTTGGTCACAAGGATTAGCACAATGTTTGTGGCAATAAACTCAAGTGTCAATGGTTTCATTTACGCGCTCTTCAGTAAACAATTCCAAAATGGAATAAGAACAATTTTTAAATGCACTCGACAATCTCGTCACGTCCTTCCTAATCTTGCACAGCGGAATAATCTACACCTTTCAAAGGATACCAAACTTTAATAGCTTTTTCTTGAAACTTTTAAAGTAGTTATAGAAATCGACGGTCCACAAACTAAAGGACATCTCAAGTTTTTTGTATTTGATCCACTTACTGTATATCTTTGTAACTGACGTGACAGCTTCAGTACAACCCCGACAAAAATGTCATCTTTTCGTATAAATTTGATGAAGGTCTTAGGCAAAGAGGGTCTAATCTCATTTGGTATCATTTCGGTGGCCACCTTTATAACATATTAGCAAGTTTAGAAACGTTTGTGCACAGCTAGCATATTTGCGGAAAAATTCTATAGCCGACCTTCTGTAAAAACTGGAAAGGAGCGAAGTGGTATCCATTTCATTCTTAGTTTATTTCCAAAATAAGTGGAAACTGATTATTTAGATACTATTCAGGTTCATACAAAATGCAAATAACGGAAACATAAGTCTCAAATTATTTATCATTACTAGAAGTAATTTCGTACTATATGAGTGCTCGATATTAGTGGATTAGAATGGTGCATGATTGGCCTGAACCCATGCAGGTGAAGTGGTGTATTCCGGATACGTCCGGACGGTAACACTTGTGAAGTCATAAATTAAATCAATTAAAGCATAGCGGATAGTGGTTAGATTCGGAGGGAGTTTGAACATATGTAAAGAAACCACGACGCCGTATGTGGCAATTCAGATATACTGACTTATTACTGTGCATAGCGGATCTGAAAAGTTTCGAAGGGTGTCATACCCAGCAGTTCTTGATTTTAAAGTCTCTTAAATGGCATTTCTCGGAATTTGAGTACAGTATTGACTATTTTAAGTTAAAAATAATGTTTGGATAAAAACAGTTGGTTAGAAATTATTCATTCTTGTTCCGTTTTGACCGTCAGAGGCCATTCTAGGTGACTTGAGGTGGAATTATTTTGGAGCCTTTCTCCATTAATTTCTTAGTGAACGATTTTTTTCCCGATACCTAATGCTGACTAGTGCTCGTGAAACTCACCGATGACCTCACGAAAATCAATTACAATTTATAAATTTTGGGTGCCTTGTTGAAGTTATTTATGTCTATCACAAGTGCAAAGCTCCTGTATTAGATGACTCAGTGAATATGTTGAACTGTGTATTTCTTTTCATGAAATTGCCATAGACAGACAATGAGACGTGCCAACCAGTCATGACCAAGACCAAGAGACACCAAGGCGTAAGAATATAAAGAGATAACCAAAAAAAATCGTGAGATTTGGATAAAAATTGTGAAACTTCAGCAAATGTCTTTTTTCACAATTCCTTATGTTTTATACAATAAAACTGAAATATAAAAGAGAGTGAATTTCTTTCATTTTCGTCCGAAACTACCACGGGAAAGTAAAATTAAGTTCACGACTCGAACTATTAGCTTTTAGCATTTACATTAGTTTTTAAAATAGTGCTTATAATTCATTAATTGTTACGCTTGTTTAAATAGCTTAGAAACATTGTTACTAGGCATAAAGATTGCTACTTTCGACTAGGAATGTCTTCAGTGTGCTTCCCCCTGAATTAACCACATTAAACCTACCGCAGGCTACCCTCCTGCGTATGTAACATCGAGAAAGAGGCTGGATTGTATGACCACATGCATACCGTACAAAGCAAAGTCATAATCAACCCCGTTCCCAGGGTCTTCTGGGTATTTTTGAAGATGGCGTTTACTTGTTGTCAGTACCGCTTTTACTCTCCAAATACTGTTTAATACCTGTTAGATTTAAATATTATGAGTGTTATAGATTCACTGGACGTCAAAGAAGAAGTTAAGGAAATTCTTGAAAACGGGAAAAAGGCAAAAACATACATTCGCATTCTGTCCTTGAGGAAACATGAAGGCGATCTTAGGTTGAAAACGGCTGTCCGACAAGCTACCGTCACATTTCTGTCGCAAAAGACCTTATTTCTCATGTGTATTTAATTTTACAGTTCTCCATGACGCAAAGCAATGAGAAAAAGACTTAAACACTTCTCAAGTGATCTGGAATGGCCGGAAACAGTGTATCCCGCGGTCTGAAAGTCCAGCGGAATGCAAAAAGCCTCGATTTTGATGTTACATACGCAGGAGGAGGGTACTCTGGGGTAGGTTAAATGACACCAGGAATACAGATGAATTCTGGGTTTCCTGTGGTTAATTCAGGGGGAGGCACACGGAAGACATTCCTAGACAGAAATTAGAAATCGGATTTCTGTTTTCAGATTTCAGATTTCAGAAAACAGGAATTAGGAATCGGATTTCTGATTTCTGAGAACAGGAATCAGAAATCGGATTTCTGATGTCTAATATCAGAGACCAGAAAACAGAAATCATTTTAGGGATGTTTCCGAAAATCTGTTTTCTGAAATCAAAAATCGGATTGGCCGCAAAGCATCCTGATTCTGTGTTATTGCACAGAGGATAAGAGTTGCAATGAAAACTAATCAAATTTCCGTTGAAGTGGAGAGTGCAGGCGTGAGCCTAATTTTTCCAAATTTTCGCGCGCCGGACGCGACAATACTGTGAACGACCAGATGAGAACATTAACGAATGACGTGAAACTCAGATATTTTGACCAGTGCAAAAAAAAAGCCACAGAAAAGGCACTGAGACCAGTTATTTTTTATTTTATTTTCAGGTAGAGGCTCTATACTTTCTCCAAAAAAAATCGTGAGATTTCACCACCCTGAGATTAGATCGCGAGAATGCATCAAATATCATGAGACTCACGTCTAACCTAAGGCCGCCGCGGTACACACTAGACGATATGAAAGAACCCGGATGTTTTTTCGGCCGACGAAAACTGAATCGCGTGTGTGTGGCAGATTACGACGAGTTCCGACAAGATTTTGGTCGCCGACAAGAATTGTGCATGTTTGATCTGAAAACGTCGGCCGATAAATTATCGGCTAGTGTGCGGCGGGGCACAACAATTCGTCGGAAGCAGAACACGGTTCAACCAATAGCGTTAGTCACGTGATCACGCTGGCGGCTATTATATTGGTCAAAATTTGTAGCCTCACGATACCAAGTCGGGCAGTGTGTGGTATTAAGCGACTATCAAGACTGTTCGTCGGCCGACAAAAACTTAAAGCGCATAAAACTGAAAGAATGAAAAATGCAATGGCGCGTTCTTTTATTGCGCTGGAGTCCGTAAGTTGCGTGAGGACTGGGCACAACAAAATGGCCGACAAGTTGGCGTTCCTTCGGAAGGCTTGGTTACAAAGTTAATGCTGTGGAAAGAAAATGGCGGACCGAAGAAGGCAACCAAATCGGGAAGGTGGCAGAGATCGGATACGGTCAGCAGGGTCGAGATCTCGCTCGAGATCGCCTATAAGAGACAGAGAAAAACCTAAAGAGAGAAATGTGGGTGAATCGAAAGTTATCGATCGAGAAAAGGTTTGTATTTGTTGAAATGCTAGGGCTCATTTTGTTAATTGTTGACCCACGTGATGAAGATGGGAAGGCCAGATCGGAAGCGTTTTAAGACAGGCCACAACACAAAATATGGAATGCTTATTCAATTGAATGCAAATAAATAGCATTCATTCTGTAGTTTAGCCGGTTATTTCAATTTACCATGTTGATAACAAGCCGTAATGACAAGAATTATTTGCAAGTTTGAAGTCAATACTCTGTGTGGTCTCTGAATACTGGAAGTAAGCACGAGAGATTGGATTGTATGCAATTTAGAGGATTGTAAACTCATCTCAGGGGTAGAAGGGGTTTATTTTACATTGGATTTCGTGTATATCTTCATCTATCTGATGTATTTGTAGGAGTGCTCTCATTGACTTGGCCATTTCATTTCGTCAAGATTAAAGTTTGGACTAGCTGTTTTTTCAAAAGTGAAAAGGGGAGTGACAAGAACCTTCAGTAGCTGGGGGAGGGGGGGGGGATGGAGGCAGCAAGGCTGTTGGGGTGAAGGTGAATTCCTGTTTTATATTTTTTCGTTTATTGTGTATCACAGGGCTTAAAATAATTTTCGTATGGAGGCCGGTCATGCTGACCGGGCAAACTGATATTAGTTTGGACATGTCTCGTCTTTGACCGGTTGGTCGTTTTTTTGGCCAGTTTTGGAATATGCGTCAGTGGTCAACATGACCGGCAATGGAACGTTTTGTCTGGTCAAGTCACCATTCTGACCGGACATTGTCCATTGACCGGCCGTTATTTTAAGCCCTGGTATCATCCTTTGGGGTTCAATAATTACTGTCAGTTAGTGAATTTCACTTTGAAGATTATTTCTGGCTGCAATTCTGGAATTGCTAACTTTGGAATGG
>JANSTR010103544.1:0-12195 GCA_025434805.1 Antipathozoanthus remengesaui | reverse complement strand
TAATAATAATAATAATAATAATAATAATAATAATAATAATATTTATTTCAACAGCAGGCTTCTTTCCCTGTGTAATATGTGGGCGATTGTCAGGATTGTCCATCTTGTGTTGTGTTGTTGTGCTCATGACTTGCTTGATTTGTTTTGTCTTGTTTCGCTGCATATTCTTAGCTTTGTGTGTTGTTGTCATCATGATTATTTTTTTTAAAAGCTTATAGAAATATTTCTTGCAGTTCTTTAATTCTGAATGTGCAAACTTCAAGAACAAATCACAAGATACCACACAGAAGAGCGCAAAATCTTTCTCTCTTGTTTCACACTTAACATTTGTACGCTTTACAGATCACCGAGTGCTCGAGCGCACACGAGGAGTCTGCTCTGGGTGCTGTCATAACAGCTCTGCGCCGTTTTATTTTCCGCTACTTGTTATCAGAGAAATTCCAGCTCGATCCGGCTCAGAATGCAGCTGCGTATTTCAGGGACCCCTCCCTGTGGCCCATGGACACAGATGGCCCAAACAGAGCGGCCACCAGCTGTGATGAGTCGACAAGTTCATTGGTTCAGCGGGCTCGGAAGTTCCTGCCCCAGGAACTGACTGTTGGCCGTGTGTATACTTTGATGAATTATTATCGCGATATTGTTAAGGTAAATGATTGTTTTGCTATGATACCAAGACACTAGTATCTATTCCTATAAATAGCATACCATCACGATCATAGTAATCCCACCTCGGATACTAACAATATTCCAGTTTTATTTCATAGGATCTATACAAACTGGTATAAGCCATTTTCACACTCATTATTACGCAGAACGCACAATTTCGCTTCGCTGGCAGACTACGAAATAAGAAAACATGGCGGAGATTGGCAATGTGTGCTGTGCTTCCAACACACCTTCTTACTATGGCGAACTTTCACACGAGAAAACGCTCTCAACCACGCAGATATTTGTCCTTTGGAATCCGTTAAAAATTAACTCTGTCCCTTCCTTCTCTGTTCAAACAATTTGCAGCACCGCAGACATTGCCAGAGCGCCATTTTCAATGTTTCTTTTGAGTTTTTGTAAACCACTAGAGCGCCACTGTGGATGTTTCTCTTGAGATTTACCTTGCAAACCACTAATCTTTGCCATGTTTTCTTGTTCTGTGGCCGGCCAGCGAAGCGAAATAGTGCGTTCTGCGAATGAGTGTGAAAATAGCTTATATAGAAAATCTTATATTAATTCTTTCAATATCTTCAAAACGGGATTCGATTACTGTAGAAAAACTGACCATAATGCCTTATTCCTGAGTTTATAATCAATTTTATTGTCGGGAGGAATTTGATAGGACTTATGCCCAAACAAAACCGGCGTACAAGCACGGAGAGCTAAAGTGTTTATATGTCGGGTTTAATGGTTGATGTATCACTTACACTGCGCTTTAAACAATCGATAACTGAGTGAAACAAGCACATACACCATAAGAGAAAGACAAACACTTGCGTGCAGTCAGACAGGAAATTACTAGTGGTCGAGGCATTTCTAGACTTGATTGCGTTTTTGTGTTAAAATGATAACTAAACTATCCAAGTACATGCCGTTTTGGCTAGTTGCGTCAAGTATGTAATGGTATGATAATGGTATGGATTTTTATGGCTCAAATCTAAATATTTTAAAAATAATTGAACAGAAAGTATGTCTAAGTACCAAAAGATTCAGGGCAGACCACAAGGAACTAAGGCGCGCAGTAGTCTGAGCATTAAGGACAACGTTGAGCTCGTACCGGTACTTAATCAATTCTAAATGATTTCTCAATGCAGGTTCAGGAAGAGAAACGAGCTCAGACGCGAGGACTCAGTGCGTTGGGGAGAAAGACCGGCTTTCGACCACCGAAGAAGAGAAAACTGGCGGTCACCTTCGGATGATAGCCGGATGATAACATTTAACTCTAGTCTAGTCAATTCCCACACCCTCGCCTTGGGGAGAGGTTGGGGTTTTATTTGACTGGTGCATTAGTAAATACAGTTTTATAGAATTATGTAGGTTGAGTAATGTTAAAGCTTTTTAGCATCGACCAGTAATATTCATCTCCCTTCAATCCATGCACCTTGTGACCAGCTCTAGGGAAAGGACAGGGAGGCCTTTTGAAATATGCAGAAAACAAACTTGTGTTCGATGTTCTGGTGTGGCACTGATGTAGAGAATGGTGTAAAACAACAATTCAAGATTTAGATTAAGTATTGAAGGAAAGCAAGGTACTTTGGTAGTTAAGTTGGCAGATTATGCTCTCGAAGTACGATAGATTTAGATGTATATACAACTAGTTGACAACTTTTCGTTGATAAACAGAACAGCTTTTCCCGTGCTCCGTACAGTAATAAAGTACGCAGGAAGTGACGAGAGCACGAGAGAAGTGTAGGGAGAACGCGAACCGGAGGCGAGCGTTTCTCCTCACTTCTTGAGTGCTCTCGTCACTTTCTAAGTGCTTTATTACTGTACGAAGCACGGGAAAAGCTGTTCTATTTGTTTTATAATATAGACAAATTTATCCATATTCATTTTCTCGATGTGACTTACTGGCACAGTTGCAGTTATTTGCCTCGCGATTGGCTTTAGAAACTGCTGTTTACTTCTGAAGCAGAGAGCTGGGTAAATCTTCGTTCAGATTTTACCATGGAGGATCTTTATAGTTGGAGACTGAGTCAGCAATGGGAATAGTGCATTCAAAGTCTTCTTTATTTTCCCCAAGTCGAATTGTGAAGAAAAGTCGAGCAAATCGACGCCGCCATTTTATTTCCCTCGGAAATCGACAAAAAGTAATAGTTGTCATGGTAACTATGCTTTATATTGTGAGGGAGCACGCTTTTGGACCAATCAGAGCGACTGTTATATCAAATCTATATTATAAACCTAAACTGTAGTTCAATACCCAAGTATTGACTCTCAAGACTCTCAAAAATAACTTCCGGGTAAAACAAAGACAGCAGCTTACCGTTCCTCCACGAGCTGAACTCTCGCTTATAACCAGTATACAGGCGCCAGCGATGGCCAAACACAGGTTGATTAGAACAATGGTTCGTGGGCCTTTCAACACTCTCCAGAAGAACAAAGTAACGGCAATGGTGATAAGAACTGCCAGCAGGGAAATAGAACAACCCACAACCGAGATGATCTCTAATGCCTTCCTGTGTTCCGGAGCAATCTAAATGTAAAGATGACCCAAGATTACTACAGGGAGAGTCTGCAATTTTATGGTTTAGATTGGGAACATAATTCAAACGGGGATTTGGGTTGGGATTCAAAGTAAATTTCACAAATTGGGCGAGGTTTCGAAAATGTAAATAAATTTTTTTCATTGTATTTTAAAACATTGCAGAGTAGTTTTTAACGTTAGAGGGCCACGAACTTGCCAGTTGTTTTACTGTCAAGTGCTCAATATACCCTCCTAAAATAAGGCTTTGTTGTTGTTGTTATAAATGTATAATATTTTAATTTCTTTCGTTGCCAAAAGCTAGAAACGGATTTTAGTGCTGTCGGACAAACGTTTGAGCGGGGATTTTTTTTAACGCTATTCTCAAAATGGGTAAATGGGCGGGCGAAAATGCCCGCATGATTTTCAACAATTTTAACAATTTTTAAAACTATATTATGTGAATTCCCAATTTTATCAGTTTAAAAGGCCATTGGTCTATAATTCAATTAGAATGGTTAATGTTGCGATGGCAACACAAAAAAAGTTTCGAAAAAAAGTTTTGTTTGACCAAATATGTGTATCGCTAGCGCTGGGTTTACTAATTTTTCTTGAACGAATGTCTGTGAATTACCAGCTTGTCATTTTCAATGATCAAACAATTTTTTGCTTCGCAGAAATTGCTTCATATTTATGGCTTAAATTGCAAAAACGAGTCATTTCCGAAAGAACAAGAAGTATTACATACTTGTAAAGTCACGTTGTATTTTCTGGAAATATATTGAATTGATATGTGCATTACGGTATTTAAATCCCCCTACTCCCCAACGCCCGAGTTTACATACAAACGCTAATTATATGTGTAAAAATGGAAGATCAAGAGTTGCCGTATTGATCCGGTCTGCGTGGCTTGGGATTCTGGACGTTGAGTGGTTTAACTAGGTAACTGAGACGCGCCCTTGTGTGACAGACATTACTAAACTTGTTCCAGTCTAATGTTGCTGGAAGTGAGCCTGCGATGGATTGGGGTTCCGTCCAGAGAGAAGTCATGTACTCCTAAGCTAAACTCAACGGCTGTGCCACTACAGGCTGAAATTTCACCTATATAAAATATATCCAAGGATCCACTCTAGGTTCATAATGCAACAGCTCTACCAAATAGTTACTTACTGGGGTCCCGTAGGGATCCATCAGGGCAGCGAAGATTGTCAGATGGTTGCAAGTACACGTGGTTATCTTGTCATTGGATTCCTCAGGAACTCGCTGACAGCCGTAATCGGTCCAATATGGCGGCAGGTCCGGCTTCCAGAACACACATGTACCCACTGGACTTGATATGGAAATCTGGTGAGGAGGTTAGATGAATAAAAAAAAACAAAAGTAACAGCAACAAAACGGAAGTATTGGCTTGGTTCAAAGTGATGAAGGAAGCGGAGATGAAAGAACTTTTCTGTTCCAGTGTTCAATAAAAAACTGGAGACGGAAGCACAAGCGGAAGCAGAAACGGAAGCGGAAGCGGAAACGAAAACGGAAACGGAAGCAGAAACGGAAACGGAAGGAACAGAATGTTCACTTTTCTCTGGCACCTTTTCTACTTCCGTCACCACCTGAGTGTGAATTGGTAAAACACGAAAGTGCACACGAAGACGCAAGGATAAGCCAGTAAAAAAGTTATTTTTCAGTCTCTCAGCCGCCATGTAAGTGTTGTTGGGACTCGAAACGAGACTTCCGCTTCCATCGTGTCTGTTCTCACTTGGACATAACTCTGTTACAGTTCCGTCGCCGCTTCCGTCGCGCTAATGCGGACCAAGCTCAAAGTTTCCTTACACTGGGAAAAAAACAAAGCGTAGATGGAACGAGCGTTCCCGTGTAACTGAGTTCAGAATCAGAAACCATTTTAGCTTTCTTTTCGTGAATTAACCCATAGTTGGTAGACCCTCCCACGTCCCTTCTTCTACCAACCATGATAGACAGCACCAGCTGTAGTTACTTGGATAGCACAGTAACTACAACTGGGGCGGCCAAGTCACATTTGCGTCACGTCATAAAAGGCAAACTGGAGCGTCTGCTACACAGGCTAGCTTACCGTGTATTACACAGCTAGAACTCACATTTCTGTTCTGAAGTACAATCTTCACTGGCATCTGGAGCTGTGTCCGAGGAGGTCTAACGGTGCTGGACACTATGGTTGTGTTAGCGTTAAGGTTGACGTTCCGTGTTACGTTCCATTTCTTTTCCAGAGTCACGTTGCCAGTCGCCAGTTGGAAGATGTTGTTCAGCGTGAGGTAAACCACATTAACCACCACGATGGGTTGTTCGGACTGGAACACTTCCGCCGGAAGTGATATACTGGTGTCATTATACTTGTAAGTCAAGCCGTCTGCTTTTACCTGTTAAGAAAAAACTCTTCTCTTAAGTTAGCATTTATTATGCAGTATGGTTTATTTTTTCTTGTTATTCATTATAATACATTTTATTCGAGTGCTCCGTGCGGTAATAAAGCACACAGGAAGTGAAGACAGTTCGAATGAAATGTAGGAAGTTGGGAATAGTTCCTTCAAAGTCTTCTTCTTTTTTCAAAGTCAAAATGAAAAGAAAATTTTGGCATGTCAGGGATACATTCTGCCTGCTTAGTCTCCGTGGACCACAAGGCCAGCGGAATTGGAATATCGTGTTCTTGTCAACGCCACCATGGATTTTGAGCTCCCATAAAAAGTAAAACGCTTGTTATTCGTCGCGTGTTTCATTATGTTTAAAACTTATTTCTGACGTCTGATAAAACTTTTAAGGCCAGTATCTCGTTTCATTTTCGTTCAATCGAGGCTCGGAGATGACTTGTCGATTTGTCTTGTTTCCGGGAAGAGAAGAAGAGAAGGTTTATATATTAGGTGTTAAATTTGGCGATGGAAGATTGGTCGGAAAGTTAGAATACATCAAAACAAATTCGCGCAATTTTTCTGAATGTGGCCGTGGCTGATTTGAGCCCAATAATCTAGTGAGACCATTGGAATAAAGCCAGTTGTAATTTACTCTACGTTTTTTTCTGAAATTAGGGTATCATTCTTTCCAGTTCATCATATGCATGGTCTGAAATAGGACATAAAAAATCACTTTTTTAGGTCTAAAATCAGATCAGGAGCCGCCCATCCCCTCCAAACTATTGGTGACTACAGCACTACAATCATGTTGCAAAACTAAAAACACTTTGCACAAATTAAAAAGACTAACCTACACTATCAAAACTAAAAAAACAATGGCATTAAGACTAAAAGACACCGAGACAGACAGGCAGGCAGTGAGAATTAAAGACACTATGAGACGAACAGTCGAGAAATGAATATTGTGTTAGAGTCATTGTGAACAGAAAATCAATTTGAAAGGAAACGACATGGAAAAACTGTCAAAAAGAAACCAGTGTGGATGTGATAAAGAGTAATGCGTTATCCATACTTTACTCGCAGGCCTGATCCAGTTGACTTGAATTCCAATGTTTGTACGATTTACAGACACTGACGCGCCGGTGTCATTCAACTGAACACGCCCAATCTGGTGGCCAAACTCGTCCACAGCCCTAATGAGATCTCGATCCTTCTCCTTCCCAACCTGTAGAAGGTAAACAGAACTAGACTTTTAAAATATTTTCTTCAGTGGCCAAGGCAACAGAAAGTGCAGTATAGCATAAAGCATTTGGAAATTCTTTCCACGTGATCGGCACGCGTGGAATGCCTGATTGAACTGATCCGCATATGGCAGAATCCCAGAAGACTTTTGTGCGCTCGTAAAGGTCTCAAAATTTTAAACATTTTACTCGTGGATCCTGAGTGTGATTACCAGGTGATTTGAGAGCCCCACAATTAGCCAATCAGAGCGAAGCAGTAAAAAATTATAAAGCTTCACGATATGCTTTAGTTTGTTGACGGACGCCAATAAAAGTTTTCTGGACGGCATGGGGAGCATGAATTCAGTCTAAGAAATTCATCTCGGAATTCGTTCTGATTAATCACAGTTCTACTCTAACTTCATGAGAAACTCTAAATATTGACATGAGACTGATGTATATCGTGCAAAACAAACGAGGGATTTAAAAATGTAGAAATAAAAAAAATGTGCGTTGTGTTGCCATCAGATTCCCGACAAAAAGTGAGGTGCGCCACTCGAATCCATGGAGGTTTTAGCGGGAAAACCAAGTTTAACCTGCAATACATACACCTCGCGGTAGTTTTTCGCTGGATGAAACACAGAATGAATCACAAACATCTCAAGACGAAAGTAAGTTTTATTTTTAATTAAGCAATCGTCAACTAAAGAGATACTGAACAACAGTTACATGCCAAATGCAAGACTTAAACCAAACACTGTAACTCCAACACTCGATTCTGTCACAAACCAGAAGCCTTTATTTTCGAACTATAAAGTATTCTGCTTATCACACATGATTCTTGATATGCCAAATTCTTCTTATAATACCCATTATTTATCCAAAAAAGCATAAAAAAATCAATTAAAATTCATTGAATTTTAGAAAAAGTCTTGGGAGCTAGCAACTTCTGACTTTGGTCGCCATCTTGAAATGGAGAAACGCTGGTGAGTGAGCCTGTAAGGAACTCTGGGATACGGCGCTAAAAGTATTTTGAAAAAAGCCCTGTTATTACGTCGTCAGATTGCCTGGTAGTACTTTGGACATATTCATTTTTTAATGTATTTATCAACTAGAGTTGTACTGAAAAGGGCTAATGAGCAACTGCTTTATTGAATTTAATAACAAATATTTGTCTGTTTTATATTTTATTTTGCCGAATTCGTTTCTTCAAAAAAAGAGCAAAGAGCTATTGTCACTGATCTGCCGACAGCACACGTTGATTGGTTAACCCTTTCCCTCCTGACTTTTCAATTTAGTAAATTTATCAAGCTTTACGAAAATTGTCAACTTGCCAATTTCATGAAACAATGAATATTTTGAGAATCTACTCTTCAAGACAAACAAAATGAATGGTCACTTTATAGAGTTTCGTCAGCTTGTTCAAAAGTTAGGACATGTATTCTTGGTTTATTTGAAATCAGGGTTTAGCAGGGACAGGGTTAAGATTTAGACTCACATACCTCTTCATCTTTGTGCTCTATTCTGCCACATCTCTGTTTTCGAACATCGTTCTCACAAGCATGTACAAACCCCTTGATCAGCCGGTAATCACTAAAATATACAGCTTGCATCTTGTTGAGGAAATTCTTACACTTGTTCTCGGTGACATTTTGCCGCACTTCCAGCAAGCAGGGAACCATGTCATGTTTCAGTGATGCACATTGATGCTAAACACAAGGAGGTCACTGAGTATAATGTACTTAAAATGGACTTGTTTAAATGTTGTGCTAATCAAATCTCTCTCTAATGCTTTAATACATTTTATTATTTTATACCAGTTTTGATTTTTTAACATTAATATTATACTCAACATTAAAAAAAGGATACACAAAAAATACACTGACTATAAATATATCATCCATTGACTAATACATGTATATTTATAGAACTTGTAATGATCAAGGTGCAGTCCTAAACAATCATTTCCAACATTAGAATTTTAAACAATTGGCACTGAAGTGTTTATTTTCTGCTGGCAGAATGAATGAAGCAGAAAATGGATTTCTCATGTAACAGAGGGGGCCCCGACCCTAGTCCTGGGGAAAGGGCCACATGGTTTGGGTAAATCAGTTCTTTTCATTGCTCAACATGACCCACCCACCCTACCTGACACATTCTCGTTCAAGTGCTATTAATTTAAGTTATGGTCCCAGTTGGCTATATTACTTTTGTACTACTGTGTTAATAGTTTGAAAACAAAGGTCAAGTGCGCTTGTGCTTGGCATGTACAAGGTGCATGTGAGTGGTGATATATACGGCTCAGAGGATGCGTGAGAACCAGGTCTAACTTCTTTACAGTACTGTACTTACAACAGCATACAGAAACCTGAAGCAACAACTACAAGAACACCAACAAGAACAGCCATTAGATTCTACTTATTAATGTAATTCATGTGTTTCTTTTATGTGTTTGTGAGGGTATATATGTGAAATGTCGGAAAATATACTGTACTGTACTGTAGGTCTGTTTGATGCCAAACGAAGATCATGCTAGTTTACAACATTCTTACATTTACAATCACTACAAAACCCCAAGACTGCGCTTTTCTATTTTTCAAGATTATGGTTGACAAGTGTCAATCTGGTTGAACTCCAATGTTCAGAATTGTACTGTATCTACTTATTCCAATGTTTTGTGCCTTTTTCATTGAGGTTCTTGTCATTGTACATGTAGCTAAGGTCCCTAACAATAAATTTAACTATTTTGTACCTGTTCTTCAAGAGTTTTAACGCACAAACTTTGAGCAGCATCCAAAAATCTGACATCTTTTGTGAGGTTTAATTTGTATTCCCATAGATGCTGAAACAAGAAAAGGAAAACCACTGCATGTAAAGGACCTGTTACAGCAGGAAACTAAGTGTCCTTGCAATGCAAGACTAGAAAAAAGTTGAAGTGTTATGTAAATATGTACTGCCAACTGAGAGAAAACAAGCAAATAAAATTTTGCAAGTTTATTATGACAGTTGTTTTGAAAAGATTTTGGCAGCTGTGTCACATGAAAACAAAACACAGAGGTTGTTTTGAGCTGGAATAAAAAATTATTGGACGGTGCATACATTACTTAGATTTAAAAAATGGAGGAGACCTCCCAGAAACCTAACTTAAAGTTTGTAAGGTTTGCACATCAACATCATTTAAAATTATTGTTATTATTTAGCTCTGACCAATTAATCTGGCCATTGCATGCATGGGCACTCTAGAAATCACATTGGTACCTTGGATGTTGGAAATTGTGCTCAACACAAAAAGTATTCTATAAGTAAATTATGCATTATGGGGTGTTCCAAGGGCTTTTGGTGACAGGCGACATGGTCCAAAAATGTGGAGACAGCCCATTTTCAAAGCTCTGACTTGTAAGCAACAAAATTTATCAGGAAAAACGTGACAATTTGCGACAGCGACAAACTGCATTCATCTCAGAGACAGAGATATCTGTATACTTCATGTTCCGAAATACATACAAGTCATACAAATTATTGACTATTATCAGTCACTCTATCACTATACCTGTAACACTCTTCCATAATAGGCGTGAAATTGACAGCAACAATTCAGTTTTTGCTCAAAAGCGATAGCAACATTTAATATGATGAAACAAGTGACAGAACAGCTATAAAATGAGTGACTGGTAATACAGGATACTCCTTTGGAGGCTCCAAATATTAGGAAAGTTTATTCATCCTGTAGCATGGGATGAGTAATTAAACTTTTCTAACTTTTATTTATCATTTACTTATACATATATATAACCAGTTTTTTTTAATTTAGAAACCATTCTGCTGAATTATTACATGTACTGTAGTTTAGATTTGCTTTGTTCTTATCAGTTCCATTGCAGCTGGTAAGGGAAAGTAAAGTTCCTGAACTTGACTCAATTTCGAGCAAAAAGTGTAATACAACGCAGAGTTTGGACTAAAACATGTTGGATGTACATGTTTTGACACAGATGAATTTGTAAATATGAAGTGAATCTCAAAGTTTTTCGGGCAGTAGTCAGTAAAATTATACACTTCTCCGTTTGCCTCAAATATATATTATAAATTATACACTTCTCCGTTTGCCTCAAATATTGTCAAGTGAACATATTTGTTCAGTAAAATATTAATTGTCATGGATAACTTGAATAATAGCAAATTGAGACGGATACATAATTTATCTATAAAAAGTTAAGAAAAATATAAATGTGTCAGGTTGGCAATACAGCTGATTTGGCAGCACTTTTGAAACTGACTCTGTCGGTACAGTGGTGACTCTTGAACAGTACATTATTATAATTTCTATACACCACTGACAAGTTCATACTGTACCTGGTGGCATGTGTCAGACAAATCTTCTTCCTGTTAAAAAAAATTCAAAAAAATATCTAATTAAGATATATTTATTACCAATCCTCATTTGTCCAGCTATTACTGACTAGTACATGTATAGTATACATAATTTATTATAATTATGGCAGGTTGATTTTGCCATCATTTACAAAGGGTGCATTTAATTGACCCTATTCCATCTATTCTGGAATAGCAATAAAATCTCAAGGACCTGTCTAGATTCTCGGAGTGTCAAAATAATTATATAGAATTAACAATCGGAACAAGTTTACAAACCAAGATGTTATTTTTTGTATTTCTATTTTAGAATAGTGGTTCATCGAGTCTATCAAAGTTTTTATTCTATATATTCCTATTCTGGAATAGGGTCAATCGAACACCCAAAGTTTGTTTACATTTTACAGTAAAGCCAATAATGATATAATATATCTTCTTGGCCTTGTTTGCTCTGTGCATACATACCTTAATCTTATTAGCCAAGTGTGAGATCCATACGAAGTTATGGTTTGTATTATATAACTCTTATTAATCGAGTGTGAGCTCCGTACCATAAGTTACGGACCCGGGTTTTTTCCCACTTATGGGCCATGAGGAAAAAAACGAGGGTCCGTAATTTACAGTACGGATCGAGCAAACGAGGTTAATAAGATGTTTAGTATATGGCTTAGAACTTTTTGGTCCTTTGAGACTGGAACTAGGTGGTAGAGGTCCGTACCTTAAGTTGCGGACCTGGAATTGACCAATCAAAGTGTGCGAATTTAGCTAGCCATATAATAAAACTACTTATTAGTTACAGGAAGTTATGGTCGTCATTTTTTCCCTTGTTTTATGGCCCAAGCACGAAGCGTGTAGACCAATAGGGAAGGAAAAAAATGAGGATCCATTACTTAACCCTTTTAGCCCCAAACACGATAGTCCAGTTCTGGCCCCGTTTTTTCTTTGCTCTCCGCTGCGCTCCAGGGGACTGGGCCCCACGTGGGAAAAAATGGGTCCAGCATTAATTGCATGCGCATGCGCGAGCAATAAACCGAAAATCCAGTTTATGACCTTCAAG
>JANSTR010103433.1:0-12195 GCA_025434805.1 Antipathozoanthus remengesaui | reverse complement strand
CTTGTCTTCTCTCACTACTTCCCTGTGTGGAATATAGTGTACTTTCCCTGGTTCTACATGGTTGTTCTGATATTTGTTGACCAGCTGTACAACACCAGTGGCCAACTGTTCCTTAATTACAGTGTCATACTGATGCAAAATCTCAGGAGCACCCCTTAATCTCTTTAACAAAGAGCACAGCCTACCATGTGCCAGCTGGTAATTATCTGGTATGACTGGGTGTTCCTGTTTAAAGGGAAGCGATGCTTCATAACGACTGCCATTGAAATTTATAGCCTTTGAATAAACTTCATATTCATCAACTTCGTCTGCCTTGATACCTTGGGTTTCATAGTCCCAAAATTTGTTCAGATCACTTCTCAATGTTACATCCTGTGGGTTTAACTGTTCCTCAACAACAGAACATTCAGTTTTCATCACATGAGAAATGTTGCAGTGGGACGAAATATCATTCCCAGCAGGGGCATTCACTGGACCACTTAACATGTATCCTAATCGTGTGCGAACAGCGACTGGGCTGTAGCTTGACTCCCCCCGTACCACATGATTTTGGACAAATGACCAGTAATAATCAGCCCCAATCATGATATCGACTTCAAGCCCCTCATCGCCTGACGCAGAATCAGCTAGGGGCAAATTCTGCAAGTGTGGATAACGTTGCTGTGCAAAGTCAATGGTCTGATTGGTGACTGGACTGCAAATGAGGTCAACTTCATATGCATTAACGAAGACATTTAGATCATCAGAACATTCCACCATAAATTGCACAACATCACATCGCTTCAGGGTAGCTTCATCCCTACCAAATGGCTTAATCAGTACTCTATCTGTTGTGATAGTTGGAAGGACTAGCTGATTTCTAAGCCGTGTACTTATGTAAGACTTCTGCGAGCAAGAATCAAATAACAGTCTCACCCTACATGGGCTGTTCATACTGTTCGGTGCACTGACATTTGCTCTTGCCGTTTGCAACAACACACAGTTATTCTTTGGGTCTTGAGTAAAAAACAACTGTGTACTTACAGTTTGGCCTTGTCACTGTACTCCTCCAGGGCAGATACTTGCATGGTGTCTTCCTTTATTGCAGTGATAGCACAGTGTTGGTCGAGGGCAGTTTCTGCTAACATGCCCACCCCGTAGACACACGAAGCATCTTCCTTTTTGCCGAAGGATTCGTTTCCTCGCTCCTGACTCTGTGACGACTGAGCATTTCGCTGAAGAGTGCTGGCCATTGCAATATGTACACCACGTAACTACACCGCCACTCCTTATTTGCGAGTTATTAACTAAAGCCGAAGCAGTAAATGGTTGACTCCGCTCTGCCCTTCGCGAATGTCCTGGTGGATCTCCCTTCTTAGTCGAAACCAGAACACACTTCTCTCGTAGTTGAAGTTCCCCGCGTAATTCTTCCAGCAAGCTCTCGAGACTCCACTCTTCGCCAAGATGTCTGCTCAACACCAGTCGGAGGTCGTTTGGTAATTTTCCCATAATTATCGGGCTCAGAAATGTTCCATAAGTGTCGGAATTAATTCCCACTCCAGTTAGGCTTCTCACTGTAGCTTCAACTCGATCATATAACTGCCTCAAGGTCGCTAGATCGTCGCTGCGGGTTATCTGTGGCAACTCCATTAATGTCTCCATGTGCTTTGAGACGACAACTTGTTTATTTGCGAAACGACCTTCGAGCAATTTCACTGCCTGCTTGTAATTTGCACTTGTTAGCTGCAACCCCAGAAGTGTTTCTGCCGCTGATCCTTGCACACAGCCTTTTAAATATTGGAATTTGTCGATGTCGTTCAAATCAGGGTTGTTATGAATTGCTGAGGCGAAACTGTCCCAAAAGGACAACCATTTTGTCGGGTCTCCGTCGAATAGCGGTAATGAGAATTTCGGCAATTTGACTTTGCTCGCCGAATTCGTATTTGCATGTTGTAACCCCGTAGAGTTTGCACTATCCTCCAAATCTGCATTTCCTCCTCCTGTTGCTGTCACGAGCGAAGAAGAGGACTTGGGTGTAATGATGGACGAAACGAAGCACACAGATTCTTGTATCAGCGCACTGAATTCACATTTGTCCAGTATTTCCTTTTCAATCGCTGACTCGTCGATCAATTCCTCAATTTCCGCGTCCAGGGATTCTATCCGTGTCTGTTGTTTGATTAATTCCGCCTTACACGCTTCTAATCTTACTATTGACTGCTCCCCTTGAGCAGTTGTCAATTCATTAATCAAGGATACAGTTTTCTTCACGTGTAACCTGTGTCCATTACAGATTCGTGTCCGACATTTTCGTGTTGTTTCCCTGGTTCACGTGGGATCGTTCATTCCCGTTCCCGGGAGTCGGCACCAGATGTTGTATTGAGCGTAACTCGTTGAATTTCACATTTATTGCGAACCGCACTCCGATACAATATAACTAAACTCCGATGATAACTAGAAGCGAATTGTACTCCGATAAAGGCTAGAACTGTACTCCGTTGAAAGTAGAACTATACTCCGTGATTGAATCCGCAAGACTTCGAACACACTCCGATCTTAACAATGTTCTGGAAAACCACAGTCACGTGGCTTCAGAGTTCACGATGACGTAACACTAATATTTACAACACACTCCCCCCTGATTGACAAAGTCAATCATGAAACTAAAGGGGATACTTGAAAACTAATCAGGAACAAAACTGAGGTAAGAAAAAACAGTTAGTTCTACTGTGCCGTCACAACTACAGGCACATCCTCATCATTGACCAACTTGATACTGACATGTTTGTCAGAGTTCTTGTCTCCCTTAAGAATGGGGACATCAGCTCCAGCTGAGGAAACTTCAAGAGGATAAAGTTTCTGGATAGGCCGCTTAAGCCTTACAATGCGCTGAGCTTTGTCTAAAGTTACCAGTTCTGCAGCACGAACAATGTTGTCTCTCCCATACAGTAGTTTGTCCACTTTGCCTATGTGCCATCGCACTCTTGGCCCCTTGTCATGAATGTGAACAATGTCTCCTGTCTTAATACTGCCAGTCAACACTTTGTCACTTGGCAAACGCTGATATTCCCGGATTCCAGTCAAGTACTCATTCTTCCAGAAGAGTTTGAAACTGGCTTAACAGCGACTCAATGAAACGTGCTCGCTTCCCTAGTCTATTTTCATTAACGATGACCCTATTGGAATTCGCCAACCCACTTTAGTGCTTCAAAAAATAACTTGAAACATGGGAAACATTTCCAAGAATTACCAGTTTCTGGATTCCATGCAAAATAAATTGCACCTGGCATTTTAAATGTGTTTTGGCTTTTAATTACCGATATGAGCACACGTTTTAAAGTATGACTACTTAAAATTTATCACTTGACCATGACAACCAAACAATGACCACGTGACCACCGTAAATTAAAAGGTTAGATGCTAATTAACTCTTGACAGACTTGTACTCAGTCGTTTTGTGGGAAAAGCGGGGCGCGAAGGAAACGCTGGGAAGGGAAAGAGAAAGGTCTTTCTCTCTCCTTTCCGTCCCACAATTCCTTTCGCGCCTCACTTTCTTTCCTCTCGCCGACAACTGGGTACGAGTCAGGAATCTTTTTTGGATAGGTTTAATGGCGATATTTTGAGTAACCGTGCTATTCTTTATCAAGCTACAGCTTGAGTGAGGTGAAATTATAACGGCTCTCAATATCTCAATACCTACCCAAAAATGTTGTTGTAATAGCTCTGCTTTCAGATTTTACTTATATACACCGAGAGTGACGTCTGTTAAAAGATCGAACATCGAGTCAGTAGTCTACAGTTTATCTTATGTCGTGTGGTCCTTTACATTTCAAAAGACCATATTCACGAATCGGCAGAGTGAGCAAATTCATAACCTCACGGAGGGAGGGTCACCCTTGTCATTCGGATGTTGATTGCTTGGATTTAGTCTTTCGACAGTTTCTGCCTCCCGGACGTTACACCAGAGACCTTGATTGACGTTAGTGGCAATGAGATCAGATAATAATAATAATCTATATTTCTCAGGATAAAAAGTAGATATCTTAAGTTACAATTCCATAAATATATAATTACAATTCTATAAATACAATGCGAAAAATATAAGCTTTAAAAACTAACTACTATACTTAAAAACCATAATCTTAACTACTACTATACTTAAAAATGAGTCTGTCCTTAAATCTGTCCGTTTGGATTCTCTGATGGGTAGTTGATCGTACTTCGTGTTTTTTAACCTAGGCAAGATTGGGAATATGGGGCATTGAGGGTCTTTTAATCTGCTTGTAAAAAGCTTCTTGTCGGCCTTTTCTAATAGATCTCTAATCTTTATAGGTTTGGACGTATATTTTCTCTTTACACAGCGGTCAAAAAGGTTTGTATTAAAGTAAGATCTGAATCTGACGCCCTATAAACCGATAAAGCATACGTGAAATTAGGTAAAACTATAGGTGATCTATTTCTTCTTGGCACATTCCTTCTTTGCATTTGTCTGGCGAATGGAGGAGAGGTTGTTTATTGTGGAGCATTATAGATTATATATGATTACGAAAGGACCTGTCACATTATTGTCTTGTTTGTGCTCTTGTAAAGCTTGTTATCGTGGTATTGGTTGTGTTCTATCAATTTGTTGCTTGACGAAACGTTCTTTGTAACCTCTCTTCACAAAATAGTGTTGGAGTTCCTCAAAGCGTGTTTCTAAAGCCATCATTTCTGTTGAGCAAATACGGCATAGTCGTAGAGCCAGACTGTATGGGATTGATCTTTTCAGTGTGATCCGGATGGCATGAAGAGTGTACAGTGGAACCTGGATTCTACGATACTCGATCTAACGATATCTTCAATTTTACGATAACCTTTCTCTCTCCCGACAAAAATACAGTAAAATATATGAAAAAAGACCTCGATCTAATGATATTCGATGCAATGATATTCTCAATTTTACGATGCAAATATATTCTCCCAACTCGTTCTCGCTATCAACAAAGAGAGACAAACACAAGACAACACGCGTACAGTACTTTATTTTTCTATGTATATTTTAATCACTTGATTTTAATCACACAACGTACAAAAATGATAATAAAAAACATCAGTAGTACTGTGGGCTACTTTTGACCCATTTTGACAGGTTGAGAATACTGGCTTCTGATTGGTAGATTCAAATTTGCGCGCCAAAGACCGGGCTTCTGATTGGTTGTTGATGATATCATCGATGTCTAAATGAATCGATATGGTCCAAACTAATCGATATTCTGCCATGTTGTGACGTCATGGGCTAATAGCGACCTATTTTGACGGTTGAGAATCTGGCTTGGGCTTGGCCCATTTGAATTTAGGCGCCCAAAAGTCAGGGAGGGGAGAGAAACCAAAAGTTGGGAAGGGGTGGGTAGGTTAAGACAAAAAGTCAGAGAGGGGTGGAAAAAATTTTAAAAACTAGAAAATGAAACAGACTACACCAATTTTTTGTTTTAATAAAGATTTCATTGTGACAAAATGCTATGTACAAATGGAAACGTGCGAAGGTCTTAGTGACAACCTCGTACCTGATTTTTGTAAAAAAGGACAAGGCCGGGTGTACACCAGGTTCCCGTCAGTGGACGTTGGGTCTCGGTGTACGGGCTATGCCACGTCTTGTCCAGTAGAGGAAGATCCAGCTGCTCTTGAACACAGGTTCGGCACAACGGGAAGGTGAGCTTGTGCCCGGTTTGATAGGGCAGCACAGGATGATACAAATTGGCCGAATTAAAATACGGGGTGAGGTGAAGGGTGCATAAACAAACTTGTGATGACCCAGCGGCTAGCGTCCATTCTTGTTGAACCAAGGGTAGAGACTCGTATAATCATAATAACGAATCTCTTCCCCTTGGGTCAGGTTGGCCGCACTGTAGAGTTGTACGGCATTGGGGCGTCCACCAAAGAACGCCTCTCGAGGATGAAGAGGGTCTTGCAGGTCAAGGGACGCCACATAGTTGCGTATCACTGGATCCTGAGTCTTGTGTCGCTGCCAGGCACACTCCCACATTTCCACCACGGTGTACCCTTGGTCTCTCAGCTATTGGACTTGGTTTGGGTGGTTCGGTAGACTTCATCCATGGTCCGGTCCAGCAAGCGTTACAGATAAAAGCGGAGACATCCTTGCCAGTAGCACCCCGGAAACCCGTATACGGTACGGATGGTGTCGTCGCAGCCGTCTACGGTATAACGAGTGTCCGGGATGCAAAACACGCCCTTGTTCCGTGCATGCCTCAGCGGTCGGCCCAACTGCAATTTCTGCCACCTCAACCACTCCATGGCTGCTTTGAACTGGTTGGTGTTAGGACGCCATCCTTGAAAGGATTCGGAGGCAATGGTGTTTTCAACCATCCGGTTCGTGCATGCGGAGATCCCAGTTGCAAGCCAAGGCAATCGTCATTTGGTCAAACGGATTTAAGTTGGCCAAGGCTTTTCGAAATCCCAATTGAACGTCAGACATCCTTGCTTGAGGAACTTGACATCGGACTCGCAGTAGGCTAGGAGTTTGTACTGGAAATTGAACTCCACCCAGCGCACCACTTGGTCGTCGTACTACCGGTCAAACTCAATGCTGG
The DNA here is from genome assembly GCA_025434805.1 of Antipathozoanthus remengesaui. Classification (NCBI taxonomy): domain Eukaryota; kingdom Metazoa; phylum Cnidaria; class Anthozoa; order Zoantharia; family Parazoanthidae; genus Antipathozoanthus; species Antipathozoanthus remengesaui. Next base: position 5,629 of record JANSTR010103433.1, on the reverse strand, counting down.
TTGGTCCGGGTGTTGAAAAAGTGGTGGAAAAAGCTTTTTTTAGTTCCGTTAGGCCAAAGGTCTTTGGAAAGGCCGACAACGGCATCTGAAAAAAGGAGAGGGAGTCGATGTAACGAATATCCCTTACCTTCAATTGCAGGATCTTGGCCCCATTCCTGATCTGTTCAAACACCCTCTTTTGACGGTGGTAATCGTCCACCACAGAGTAGCTGTCATATCCCTGGAAATTGTGGGCCAAAACCATGAGGGGGCGTTCGGTTTCCTCTGTTAGGGTGTCCAGCCATAACATGAAGTCACCGTGAAGTCTCATTCCGGAAATGCAGGGGACGTTCGCCCTCCTCGTTCTCGGCCACCACCTAATTGGGGACATGCCGTCCATGTTCCTGCCGACTCTCGATGTCGAACAGACATGGAGTGGCTCGTCGTCTTCATCATCGGGTGGAGACGCCACTTGCTCATAGCAGCCGTGCTACTTTCTCCCGACAGAACGGACATGGGGCATACACACGTTGATGTGCCTCCGCCCATTTTTTGCCCCGTAACAACTTGAAACAGGTGCGACACTTGCGTCGGCTCGTGAGTCCCAGGTGGTTGGCGAGACAAGTTGGACCATAAAAGGAGCGACGACAGGACGGGCAGGACAAAGTGGGCGAACGGTAGTAGGTATAAGCCTCTTATTAATCAGGACACCCATTCTACATGCAGCCACCACAATGGGTAGGGTTATTGGGACACACATGGTGGCCAGCATAGTTGTACGGCTGGTAACAACAGGCACAGAAATAGGATTTACCGAAGAAGCCGGGACATGCACATGCACGAATGACTGGTGTCATCCATGTGAAAGTCCTCGTTGGAGTTGAGCATTTTGCTAAAATTCTCCAACAAGCTTGCCGCCCGGCCTTCATCATGACGCCAATTTCTCGCTTTCAGTCCCCATCCATGGAAGGCTTGGCGAAAACGATGAGAAGCCAGATGGAAAAAGAGACGATCCCTATCGTTTATACTCTTGTCTTCTAAGACCTGTCCCATAGCCGTGCTTAATCCCTGCACTAACCGCACAGCCTTTATGGTGGTCAAACGTGCCTTGTTGTTCCACCCCAACAAGGTAGACACGTTCGTGCACGCCCAAGCGTTGACTACATCGATCGACGACAAGATCAAACCGAAAATGAAAACGGCCCCGAGAAGGGCCAACCCGAGCAGCATCGTCATCCGTCACCACACCACCACCTCGTTGTTGAGGAATTCTTCCTCATCTTCTTCTCCGTCTGTTCAACATCGCTTCGATTTCATGACAAAGTAGATCGTTACTCATCTTCTTGCTTGCTTGCTTGTCCTCTTCATGTCGAGTCGGTAATACTGAGCAAGGTTCGGGATCATCACTTTATACCACGTCTAACCAATCAGAATAAAGAATCACCTCATCACCCGCCAATCAAATGCGACGATGACGTCATGTTCAACCAATGGACATGAAGGGGGATGGCCTCATCATCCACCACTTCAATGAGATCATTTTGAACCAATCAGAAGTCTGGGTTATTTTAAGAGTGTGACGTAGAAGGGAAAGCGTGACTTAGGGCGGGATATCCTCCCAAGAATAGGCCCACCCCTGCATTACATACCTCGCTCTGATTGGTCCGAAGTGACCTCATCCTTCCTTCCGATTGGTGCCGAGTCATTCGGTTCTAAGCATAAAAACGCAACCCGATGATAGGTTTCGGTATTCAACAGAATTCAAGAAAAGAAAGAGAGAAAAAATGAAGAGAAAAATGAAGAATAAAGATGCCTGAAAGAGAAGATTTGGAACAATTTTTTGGGATAGTCGAAGAAGATGAAGAAATGAAAAGGTTGAGGAAGATATGGGAAGAGACATGGAGAGGAAGATAACCCGGTGTAGACAATTGGGAATTGATTGAAGAAGACAGGGGAGAAGAGTGGGAAATAGATGGAGAAGAAACAAACAGCGAAGGAGAAAACCAGAAAGTGAAGGATCGCATAAGAGAGAAAGAGAGGAAGAAGAAGAAGAGGGGGAGGAAACGACCGGAGGAAGGAAAAGAGGAGGAGGAAAAGAGGAGAGTAGAAGAGGAGAAAAAGTGAGGAGGACCAAAGTTACTGGGACTGGCTTCCCCTTGAGGTCCACATCCAGAAACTATCGATACAAGCCCGTATACAAGAACGACTAGACCTAGGGTTTCGGAAGGCCCACAAGCAAATGGAGGGACTTCCGAGGTGTCGCCTGCATGGCAAGGTAAGTTGTCTCTTTTTTGGTTTACAAATCTTCGCTATGGAATAACTAAGTAACAACCTTTTCCTTCTATTTGTAGTGGATGTTCCCTTTGACCTGGTGATATTGTACCCTTCACTATTTTAAGCATCGTCGCCTGGGTTGTTTTTAATTTCAGATCCTACGCAACACAGTCTTGATCGAGTTTTGAAGAAGAAGGCCATGTTTAATTGGAATTAGATTGGGCGGACGCTCTATTCCTTGTGTTTTAGTAATCTAACCTTTCATCATAATTCCTACAGTAAAAAGGGAAGACTATCCTTCCCGACATGAGGGGTAGGGTTTTTAAAAAGAAGATACAGGGTGTATGATACATTGGTTTATATTGTTTTTCTTCTAGTTTTTAGGTTCTACCCATGTGTATCTTATAGACAGGGTTCTAGAAACATAAAACGTCATATGCATTTACGAGACTTCTGAATGAACAAGGCAAATTCACTGAAAGCACATACCGATTAAACAATTGAATTTAGGTCGCCTCTCTTTCAGTGGATGGCTCAAAGAACACGGTGCCTCTGTACACCAAGACGTTTTGTGCACCATCGCCACAATAAGCGTCTACCTTACCAACCCCTCTGTAACTGGACTCTACTGCGCTGTTTTAAACGGTCTTTCTTGAGAGTCACCATGCACGCTTTCATTTTTTTATTTCGTAGAACTTGTTCGAGATGGAAGTGTGCTATTTTTTGCGTATGAAAATGGGGCAACACTGTAACTGGGTTTCATTTAGCTAGGAAGGTCATTCTCAATTAAGGGTCACGCAGAAATTCAAGATGTCAGACGTTTGAAGCCGATTGAACAGATGCTGTGACTGTTTGCATTGACAAACATGTCAAAGGAGAAGCCTACCTATTGCCCACTAAGACTCTTATCGTATTAGATCACAGCTCAAGGGTTTTGAGTCGTTCAAAGCAGCATATAGATCTAGACAGCTACACTCCTACAGCAGCTGAAAACACAAAGACAGAAGCAAAGCAGGGACGACTGCCAGTTAAGTGTATAAGACTTGTAGTGTGGAATCCTCTGTAGAATACTACAGGATTATTTTTGATATTTCCCAAATGAGTGTTCTGTATTTGTTTTAAATGTACGAATTAGAATGTCTGAGTGTCCAACCTAGGGACCAACTGAAATCGGGACCACTTAAATGGTAGGGAACCTTTAGTGAGCACCAAAGGCGCGAACCTCTGCGAGGGGGACGGGGAGGGGGTCTTGAGGCATGCCCCCCCGGAAAATTTTGAAATATGACATCCTTGCATCGCCATTTCGAGCATTCTTAACTTTGACAAAACAAAGTGTTATCACTTGTAATATATTTTCATAGTTACTAATTTAATAACAACAAGAAATGTTGCTCAGAACAGTGTAGATGTTTTCAGGACCTTTAATAGCAATTTGGGGAATTGTTGAAATGTTAAATATATTTGACATTTTAAAATTTTAATACTTTTCAATGTTTGTACAAACCCAGTGAGCGTTTGCGACCTTGTGTGCTAATAACCCGTAAAGGTGGACTGCGTTTCTATTTTACTTGGTGTCACAAAATTTAGGAACATTGAATGAGCTACGAAATGAAACAAATACACAAGTTAGAACTACGGTAAACAATTGTCAGTCCTTAATCAAAATGAACATTTGCAACCAAAAACTAACATTCCCTGACTTTAGCGGGAATTAAGAATTTCACTGACCTATTACACAATTAACCTAGCTTCATTCGCATCGAATGCCCCCCCCGACCTTTCACTCACCTTTTACAACATCTCCCCTAGCTTATTTGGTACTGACCTCCGACATTTTACTATAATGTTCTGTCTTCAGTGGCATCAACTCCCCCTCCCCCTCACCCGAATGAGTAGTTATCTTGTATATTAGACTCGAAAGCAACTATCTAAACTGACCGGCGGAAAACCTGTTGATCTTAAGACGAAGTGTCCAAATCAGTCCTTAGAAATCTTGCTGATCTAATAGCTCACAGAATACCCAAATGAGTAGTTATCTCATGTGTTAGACTAAAAAGGAAATTCGCCCGTTTTCATCTAATAGCTCACAAGAAGCCCGAATGAGCAGTTATCTCGTGTATTAGACTAAAAAGGGACTGTCAAAATTGACCCGTGTTGATCTAATAGCTCACAGGAACCCCGAATGAGTAGTTATCTCTCGTATAGAACTAAAAAGGGACTGCCCAGATTGACACGTGTTGATCTAATAGCTCACAGGAAACCCGAAAGAGTAGTTACAGTATCTCTCATATTAGACTAAGAAGGGACTGTCCAAATTAGCCCGTCCCGAGGACACTCCTCCATCGTCATGACTGGTTGATTTGGTCCTCAGTAGATGTCCCACCTCTCTGTTCACAAGGATTTTCTCTGGTGTCCTGCAGAGGATAGTCAGATAGTTAGTCAGTCTACATGTTTGGATCAGTACTGGTTACGTCTCTAACTGGTAATCCAAGATGTCAAGTGGAGTTACCCGCTTCGCGAGGTTTGAGTTATTACAGGACTTTCTTCCAAACACAAAATTCGTCTATATCAACATTCTGTTTTCCAAGTTATTCCCTACTGCTAGATGACTAGCTGTTGCACGCTAGGAAAGCCTCACTGAAATGCGCATCTTATTCGTCATCATCACATTCACCATCAGCTATCATATCATCACCATCAGCATCATCATTATCACCACTATCACCACTTATCATCATTATCATCATCATCACTATCATCATCATCATCATCATCATCATCATCACCATCATCATCACGCTCAAGCAAACATCTACAAAGCAAGTTAACTGTCCTACATGTGGCTACTCACCCAATAACGATGCCAAAGATTCCCAACTCGCTGACTACGTCGCTCATGACAATCTTATCCAGTTCTGCACGAACTATGTAGTTCTTCTGAGCAGGAGAACGAATCCGGTCCATTAGGATATATTGAGACCTCTCAGCCGCGTCTTTCATACTGGAAAGTACCATGGGAATGTCTTCGCCAAAAGTGTTGTTTCCTAAAGGCCACAATTTACAACTCAGCATGAATTAATGGGATAACTAAATTGTTTACATTTTGCATTTTCCCTTACGGAAAGGAGATTAATCAATCACAGCGAGCGAATCGAACCAGCCGTATAATAAAATCTGACAATGCTCAATTCTTGTTATACCATTATAAATTGTTCCGATCCCCGCCTTTGACACTGACCTTTTAACATCCTGTATAGTCTCGTAACTTTATATGGTTTATACTGTATGATCAACTGCTTTATTCTTATAGCCAAATTATATATTCTGTGTACATACATACATACATACATACATACATACATAAACTTTATTTAGG
>JANSTR010103322.1:0-12195 GCA_025434805.1 Antipathozoanthus remengesaui | reverse complement strand
GAAACTGCAACGCGAGGCAGGTTTCACCAACAATTGCACCGTGTAACACCGTCGGATTCATGAAACTTTTTCGCATTTCCGATGCGCGACAGTTTCACGAAAAGTAGAACCGTGTTCTACTCGTGCAACGGCGCAAAAGAAAAATCGGATGCATTGCGCCGTGTAACACCCGTTCGTGAAACTCTTCGCGTTGCAGTTTCACGAAAAAGTTTCACCGTGTAACATAGGCTTAAGGGCCGGCAGAAGGCAAAACAACTCAAGGTATTACCTTGAGTTGTTTTGCCTTCTGGGCAAGCTGTTGTATGCCAGCCCAAGTCACTGTCTCTTTGTTCACGCATGACTAGCAAACATTCATCACCAGTTTCGAACCAACACGTTATAGAATCTAACTTTCGTTCTCCTGTCTGCAGTGCGGCTCCGTTGCTGACTCAAATGCCGAGGTAAATAACTCAGTTGTTCGCAATTATAATCTCTACCTCTTCCTCACACCCATCGTCCCCCTCCTCCTCTTCTTTTTGACCGGCAAGGTCAGCATTCGTCGTCATCTTCACCATCGTCGTCATGATCAACATTGTTGTCACGCCTCGTTTCCGGCATTTGCAGCATCGCCGTCCTTTTCCTTTCCCCACATCATTTTAATCCAGCTTATTGTCTTCTTTCTTATTACTGTAGCTCAAGAAGATGGAGTACGAGTTGTTACACGAGGTGAGTTACCGCAGGGGCATTTTTGTACCTGCCCATGTCCAACTCACTGTGAGGGCCGGGCTTACTGTTTGATGTGGAGAAACTGCTTATTTGGTAAAGACCAGTTTCAAATGACGTGCTGTTGAAGCGTTCCACTGGTCTGGATCAATACTGAGTTCACACGTGATAACGGTGCCGTGTAGCGCGGAGCTCGTCGACGTGCTATTGGTGTCTCTAATTTAAGTGATATATTTCATAAAAATACATTATGATCCGACTAGTCTGTATTCGAAACCAAAACGAGTTTTTCAATGTCAGTGGCACTTCGGGTTAGACTTCGGGTAAGTGAGAACAAGAGTTAGTTCAATGGAATACCTTCTCCAGTCGTTTATACTGTTCAGTTGTAGCACTGAGTCACCACTGTGGTTACCATCAATGGCCGATGGCCATAGGCTAATGTCCCGGAGCTAGGGACCGCTCTTCGTGGATTTTCCAATCCGGATTGTGTTTGTGACGCATAATGGTCTGGGTAGTGACCATCAAGTTAGTATTTGTTTGCGAGGCGACTCAACATTATCAGTTCATCCTCGTATCCTTCCTTTTCTTCACATTACAGCTTATCATCGCGAGGTTACGGAATGCAAGACTCGAGAAAAAGGTGATACACACAACACAATATTATATTTGTAATACTTAACTTAATTGTACAGGAGTTTGGACGGACGGGTAGGTAGGATAGGTGGTCGAGGCAGGTATCTGACATATGACCACAGCTCCACGCCAGCCTACTATTTTCGTTCTAATCAGCAGTATCATCCCATCATTGATGATAGTGAATAATATACAACTGCTTTTAATCGTAAGCTATTCAACCCTTTCTTGTTCGCAAATCGAACTAATCTTCTTGGGAGTATATGGTTTTATTTTCAATGGAGAAATGCCTCGATTGTCAGGGAAGCAATTTATTTTTGTACTGAATTGCCTATGACGCTACACTTGATGATTCATATGTTTCTGGGGCGGAAAATCCCCCGGTACTCCAGGGGGTTTGAACGGAACTTTGAAGAATGTTGTCATGCCAACAATTTCCCGGATGTTTTCCCAACGGCTTGAAGAAAAGGCGAAACAGCTCGAGGTATACCAGACCAAGTCACTATTATCTCTTTTTTCACGCATGTGTAGCAAACATTCATCACCAATTTCGAACCAACACGTTATAGAATCTACTTTCGTTCTCCTGTCTGCAGAACGTCGTCGCTGACTCAAATGCCGAGGTAAATAACTTGTTGGCAATTATCATCTGTACCTCTTCCTCGCATCCATCGTCCCCCTCCTCTTCTTCTCGATCGGCAAGGTGAGCATCGTCGTCATCTTCACCATAGTCGTCATGATCAACATTGTTATAACGCCTCGTTTCCGGCATTTACCACAGCATCGCCGTCCTTTTTTGTTTTCCTCGCATCATTGTAATTCGGCTTTTGACTTCTTTGCAGCTCATCACTGAAAGAGCAAAGGGGCGAGGCTTGAGAACAAGGTGATACACACTGCACAAACTGCCGGTGTATGAAAGGAGTGTTGATGAGGGAAATAGACGATGTGAAAAAGACAAACGGACGTTTTGAGCGGTAGCGCTTCCAGAGCGAATCCATTCGCTCTGACGAAGGGACGTCACCTATTGTTCTCCTTCACGGCGTCTATTACCCTCATCAACACTCAGTTGATGCACCAGTTTGTCTTCCTCAGCGCTGACGCAGTTACCTACAATCCTGGACAAAAGTCCTTGGGACAGCCTCAAAATATGACAAGTGTTCGCTATTCGCTCTGTTCTCAACACTCTGAAGGGTCACATTTGCACAAGTGACGTCCGCCCTCCCCCTGGTCAATGTTGCTTCGAAAAAGTGCACTTTCAGCCCGCAGATTGAACTTTGATAGGGGGAGGGGGGAGGGGGAAATCGAAAAAGGAAAGTTTTCAGGGAAAAAGTGCATGTATCCCATCACTTCTCTCCAGGATTGTAGTTCTCTTAAGAGCCGGCATTACACCATACACTACATACACTACTTCGTTTGTTAATCTTAACCTGCACAGGAGTTTGGACTGACCCGCCGGTAGGATAGCTAGTCGAGACAGGTCTATCTGGCAGCTGACCACAACTCCTTGCGATCCTAATCTTTTCGTTCCAATCAGCAGTAACATCCCTTCATTGATGATAGTGAATATCCAAATGCTTTTAGTTGTAAGCTATACCACCCTGCTCGCAAGCCAATTAATCTTTTTCGGCTATGGTGGTTTTATTTTCTACGCATCGCGCAGAATGCCTATTGTTCTCGGGACATTTACTTACAGCTCAGGAATTGCCGAGGTCTGTCATATCAGTTATTATCATGCAAATATCTTCGAACAGGAGGCGTCCAATTGGTCCAGCGAAACGCGCACTGGTGACCACTGGGAATTAAGCCCCAGCTCATTAACTCTGAGGGGGCGGAGGACCGAAACAATAGACGTTCGTGCCGACGTTTCCACTGCTGTCTGATTGGTTGCAAAAAAATAACAAAATAGCAAAACCAAGCAGCCGTCTCAGAAAAATCTTTTCGCCGCGCGCGAACAAAAATATCCCCGCATTTCGACCTTTTGAAACCTATTCCGAATTGTTTCGCTCCTGATAAATGTTGGCTACGGCCGCCTTAGCCGATTGATTGCTGAAGTGAGCCATACACGCAGAAACGGTGCAAAATGCGAAGTAGGATGCTATTTCGGAGTGACAGTCATTCCTGGATTTCGAGCCGACCACATCTCGTCATCGAATAGAGATACAAATATAACGCTGTTTCGACTTTGGCAACATTCACTACGGTCCTCAAACCGGATATTAAAAGATTCTTCATTCAGTTGAGGCGCGCTCTGCGTAACCTAACCGGTAGAGGTCGCGGAGTCTTTACGGTGGAGCGGATCGTAGCAAAGAAAGTCTGCCTGTGAGGCAGGGATAACTTACCGCTTCGCTGTTGACTTTGAGCACTTCCATAGAACTGCGTTTCCGTCAGTGAACGGAGGAACAACGTCAAGAACTACTGTAGCATTGATCGGAGGTTTCCTTGGAGTAACTACAGAATACCCCGCAACATGAACTGTTTTCTGCGTAGCCATCAAGGAAACCTTGATGGCGTTCACCCAGAACTCGCAACACTGACTACTAGTCGAGACAGCTGAGCCGTTTCAAATTTGGCGGCAGATTGAGTTGACAAGTGCGAAAGTTGTTTCATACGAGTGGGTTTGATGAATAGAGTCCCGTTTGATTGACATTTCATTGTTATGCAGCCGCGCCTCAATAACAATAGCCATCGGCTCCGAACGCGCCAAGTTTGAAGGATAGCTCAACTAGCGATTTTCAAACAGGAACGGATAGTGGTTAACGTGCAGTATTTGAGAACATTAAGATGAATTCTGTTAGAGGAAGAATCCCTCTTCCGTTTCCCGTATGTGGATAGCTGTGAAGGTTCAAATTCTCTAAGAAAAACGTCTGCCATAGTCGGCTGCCATACTGAAAAAGTTCCATTTTGGTGTGTTTTCAAGTCCAAACGGATAGTCCTGTTTCGGGGTAAAACTACCTCATTTGATGACCAAACGAAAGCTACACTATCAAAGATCACGATGCCGTGTGTGGATTGATCACTGACTGCACCGGACGTGCGGGAGGCTGCATTTTATTGATGGTACTTTGCCAATTTGGGCCCTTTCTTCTCTTATACGCGCGCGTTCCCATTCAAATTGGCCGCGTCTGGTCTTATGAATAATTAATGAATGAACGCCTCGATTGTCAGGGAAGCAATTTATGTTTTGTGAGGAATTATCTAACGTCATGATGCGCTACATTTGATTATTCTTTTAAAGTATCTTTCTGGCGCTTTAAAGTCACGGAGCGAAAGCGTTCGCGGAATTTCCATTTAATTGTGCTTGTGACGCATAATATTGTCTGGGACTGGTGATGAAGTATTTTTTTCCAGCGGCGACTCAACATTAACTTCATCGTTATCTCCTCCTTATTCCTCGCTATGCAGTTGAACATTGCAGAAAGAAACCCTGGGTTTCCTTCTGCAATGTTGAACAGCATAGGGAGGATCTCCAGACTCCAGAAACAGGTGATACACACTACACAGTCTGCCAGTGTATCAACCGCGTGTTGATGAGGGGAATAGACGCCGTGAATTAAGGAGACAATGGCTGACGTTTCGAGCGCCATCGCTTCATTCAAACGTCAGAGCGAATGAAGGACTAGCGATCGCAACTATTGTCTCTTTCGCGGCGCGTCTATTACCATCATCAACACTCAATAAAAGTCAGGATGTTCATATTGAAGATACGGCTTAGCTGGAACATACACGTAGACCATGTCGCAAAGAAAATATGCGCGCGCAATTGGAGGTTTAAGACGCTTATAACCAAAAGGCTAGAAGATAGAATCAAAGACTACATATTAATAGAGTAGCTAGAATAAGTTATAGGCTATGATATTCGGTCAGCCGATAAAATGACACAACCAAAGCTATCGCGGCTATGTGTATGCTCGGGAAGGTTCATATAGTTTGGAAAAGGAACCTAAATTTTCCCTGCCAAAACCTCTTAAGAACAGCTTTATAGTTGAAGTGGGGTAGCCTCGTGGAACAGCCTCCCTTTTACTACGAAAGCGACCAGATCTGTGCCAGCGTTCAGGTTGCTACACTATTACTGTGCGCATTGTTTTTACATCGCTGTGGCATTTCATTGTATATTGCATGTATTATATATTGTATATTATATTTAGAACGGCTCTCATTGAAAGCAATCTCTACGATGAAATTCCGTTGTAAAATTTATTTTTTACTTCTTCTCCTTCCTTCTTCTCTTTGTTCTTCTTCTTTTTCTCCTCCTTCTTTCTGCTTCTTTCGTATTCTTCTTCTTGCTCTTCTTTTTCTTCTTCCTCTACTTCTCTCTCTAGGTGTTCTCGTGGAAGAACCTGAAGGGGCGCATTGCCAGCAGAGCGCGCCAGGCCTGGCATTACACAGCACCGGCCTGGCGTTCGCATGCGCCCGCCGGCTCTTCTAAAGCCTATGTTACACGGTGAAACTTTTTCGTGAAACTGCAACGCGAGGCAGGTTTCACCAACAATTGCACCGTGTAACACCGTCGGATTCATGAAACTTTTTCGCATTTCCGATGCGCGACAGTTTCACGAAAAGTAGAACCGTGTTCTACTCGTGCAACGGCGGCAACAGAAAAATCGGATGCATTGCGCCGTGTAACACCCGTTCGTGAAACTCTTCGCGTTGCAGTTTCACGAAAATGTTTCACCTTGTAACATAGGCTTAAGGGCCGGCCGCGCGGGGAGGGGGGGAGGGTTACAAGGGAAGGAAGACGAAACATTTGCATCACCGAAAAGGCTGAAGCTGCCCCGAGGATGGCACGCGCCGGTCCAGTGACGTCACAGTAGCCTTGAGCTCGGCGGGCGAGCAGCTGGGTTGCATCAGGTTAGTGGCCGTGGCTACTTCTCCAAACCCCCGCCACTGAGCATTTGACTGGGCGGCTCTCAACTTTGGTTCTCCCGTTCCACTGCAGCTTTCCCTTGCGTTGTATCCCTCGGTTGCATGCTGCCATGTGAGCTCGGTGAAGAAAAGGCGCGGCCATCCAAGGTTGGTACAACGTCATTATGTATATGAGTCCGGCCCATATTGCTAACTGGAGTAAACGGGACACATGATAAGGCACTCTTCTACCAAATTCAAAAGGTACATTCTCCGCAACCTTTGATTGCTACCGCGAGAATGGGGCATAATTCATTTTCATACGTTCTTCAACAACGTAACCTACTGTACCCAGGCGAAAGAGATGCACGCGCTTTAAAGGTATTATTCCGCGAAATTCGAGTTGGAAGGACTCGATCGAAGTGACGTCGTAACCACTCATTGCTGCATCAGCACATTCATCCGACTCTCGTTTCGCTTCATTGAGATGGAAATGTCGTTTCGTTTCAGAGCGGAGTCTTGGGTTTTTCTGGAGAGGAACAGAACGAAATAAACTGAAAGTAAAGCTGTGAAATGGCAGGCGTTCTCGGGACATCTCAAACATCAGTTCCACGCTCGTGGAAATATTCCTTGTCCACGTTCGGTTTGGCAACACATTGGGAATACAGTGGTTTCAGTGGGCGAGAGCCTCGTGCCCACTGCAGCTTCTGATCAGCTGCACTAATCGGATAATGAGGTGTAAATCCCTGGCAACAGCAGTGACCGTGCTTCGGCCAATTTGGCCGTGCAGTCTTCCACTGATGAAGGAGAGTAGTTGCTCCTTCGTTCGGGAGTCTGCGCTGTTCGTTTTCCAGTCATCCTACAGTGGCTTCAAGTGAGCACTTGCATCATCCACGCTGTTCCTGACAACGCTCGTGATGGATTTTTGCTAATCTGATGGATGACTGTAACAACTTCTCGTACCTGCCCCCAAAGGATGCAGTGTCGTCGTCAATGACGTGCCAGCAATACACCTGTTACTAATGTATTCGTCCATCTATTCATACATTCAGTGTTCCATTCGCCCTGTAATTGCCCTCAAAGGACACACATCTCCAAATAATGTGGATACTAGCAAATTTTATCCTTGCCCAATCCCTAATACCGCCGACTAACAGTCCCAAGTTATTCCATCCGTTTAAATGACAAATGACCTTCTCCTGGCAGAGGCTGAAGCAATCGTCACTCTGTGAACTCCGACTTTGCTTTGCGCACGTTTTTCAAAGCTTGGGCCACATTCTCATTGGCAATCCAGGTCGTTTCAAATTCATGTAACTTTTCACGGATGTACTGGAATTTTTGGGCCCAGTCTTTATTCGCACAGTTGGTCATTCCTTCGGCCAATTCAGCATTGATGTCGATCCGGCTTCTTTTTTTTTTTGTCGCGCGGTTGAAACTGCCACCGTCCAGTAGTGCGTGGATCGTTCAGTCTTCGGAGCACTTGAGCGCTTGAGTCTTTTTATTGGCCGGCAAGGTTAGGGAGGGGAGGGTCAGTGGCCCCTCTCGACCATAAGCCGTAAATCGGCAGGTGCAAAGTGGTAAGGTACATTACAAATTAGACACCAGAGTTCCGACTTTTTACTTACGACTTTGCTTGGCCACTCTTGGCCATGATATGATTCATCCCGGCACATGCAGAGTGAAATGTGAACGACGTACCTACGCGATTGCGGGTTTGAGTTTGACACCCATATGCTATTTCGCCATTTTTCTGGCGGCAACGGGCCCGGATACAGAAGTCTTTGTTGTTGTTGTTGTTGTTGTTCTCTAATCACCAGTGAACCGCGAACAAATCATTTTCTCGCTAAACTTCACTTGTCGCAGACAGAATCCAGGGAGGGGCATCTCTTTATTGATGGCTAGCGTCAACCAGTAGCTCATGTGGGAGGCAAGCAGTATTACAGACTGTGAAAGCCAAAGGGCCTGTGTCGTCCTTACAGGATTGAATTACAGGGTTTACAAGTCCAATGAAAAACATAGCGACTCAGGAAGGAATAATTACGCAACTTATGGAAGTGTTCTTGCTGACCTCTACGAGTGATAATGTAAATATGGCGAAGTACAGAGATGAGCGAGAGATGTCGTCGATGGCTCTCAACTGCGAACAGCGCCTTTTATATAGCACGATATGAATATGCGTGAGATCATTATCAACTTACATATCCGCACGGCCCGTGCTAGCACCTTGGTGTACATTCCGTAACGTGAGAAAATACATTTGTTGTTGCTGCTGTTGCAAACAACAGGAAAACAAGAGAGATTCCAAAAGTGAGTAATTCGGTGGAGGCAGCATTTTCTGACTCTTGACAATATGAATATTGTATCATTTTTGCGGAAATAAGCGAAATATGCAACAGGTGTTTTGACTAGAGCCATTCTGCGCTCGAGGGAACATTTATTTAACTTCCACAAAACTCGGCTTGTTCTCTTCGGCACTAGTGCGCAAAAGATCATTGAAAGGACAAATTGACATTTGAACGCAAAACTGATTGACATGTCATCGATTCCAGGCTTCCTCATTCGCGGAAAGCTGCTGTCAGTCGGGCGGCCTGAGTCCTACCGTAACCGGAGGTTACGGAGGCCGCGTGAGCTGGCGTTGATGGGAACCCGGTAAAACTCATGCAGCTGTTGATGGGAACCCGGTAAGACTCATGCAGCTGTTGATGGGAACCCCGTAAAACTCAAGCAGCTGTTGATGGGAACCCGGTAAAAGTCATGCAGATGTTGATGGGAACCCGGTAAAACTCATGCAGGTGTTGATGGCAACCCGGTAAAACTCATGCAGATGTTGATGGGAACCCGGTAAAACTCATGCAGATGTTGATGGGAACCCAGCCAAACTCATGCAGGTGTTGATGGCAACCCAGTAAAACTCATGCAGCTGTTGATGGGAACCCGGTAAAACTCATGCAGGTGTTGATGGCAACCCGGTAAAACTCATGCAGCTGTTGATGGGAACCCGGTAAAACTCATGCAGGTGTTGATGGCAACCCGGTAAAACTCGTGCAGATGTTGATGGGAACCCAGTAAAACTCAAGCAGCTGTTAATGGGAACCTGGTAAACCTCATGCAGATATTGATGGCAACCCGGTAAAAGTTATGCAGATCTTGATGGCAACCCGGTAAATCTCACGGAGAACTCGCCTAGTAAACCAAACTCCTAGAATGATGCGTTTCACTAGTCGACCAGTGTGATTAGGCCGCCGATAAAGCTCGCCCTGCTTATGCTATCTGTTTTGCGATTAATCATGTCGAACCGAATTATTGTCGGCCACATCTTCGGGCTTCGCTCCGCATTTTCATGATAACAACCAACTTCAGAACACTTTCAACCAGTTTTGTGATCATATCTTGAACAGTCTGAAATGAAACGGTTGAAGAAAACCGCTGGAGCTAACGGCTTGCGGTGTCCTATTTAAAATTTTGAGTGTGTCCACTCTGGAGGGCTCCATTTCAGGGCCTAAAACAGAATGTTTCCTGGTTGCTTCAAAAACCTTCCGCGTTTCAGCCCACTCCTTGACAGGACACGTTCGGGTTGCAAGGTGACGTCACTGCGCTACTCTCTGATTGGACGACGTGAGATTGAAAGCCAGAAGAATCGGGAGCAGCACATCTCTCCATCACAAATTCTCAGTCAAGAGCAGACCTGATATCCCGGATTCGCTTTTTCATTTCATATTGCGGTATCGGCTCGCACCGCATAACAGGCTAGTGTTTGTACAGGGGTTGATCTTCAATGGCGGGCAAGTCACTTCGCAATTTTGTGCTCGTGTTTGGTGTGTGGTTTGTGACGGCTCTGGTGAGCGGCGGGCAAGTCCAAAGCGCAACGTTTGGAAAGCAGGTATTTAGACGGCTGAGAGGTCTTTCATTGATTTCAGCTTTAAGCCTGGGCCCATTTGACGGGCAATTGGTTCAGTGAACGGCGATTCAAACGGTGAATAGTGATGAGCGTCATATTCAACTTCCTCATAAGCTGTAGCTTCCAGTGTCATGTTAAAGTACTCCCCCCTCCCCCCGGCGTCAGAAAGATAGTCGGGCATCAATTGGCGCAAGGTCTGTCCTATCTCTATAAGATTCAACGCATAAAGAGGAGTGGTTATCCCAAATTTGACTCCACCCGCTTGTATTGCTGACATTTAACCTCACGCAATCCGTCTAAGCACGGACGGACCATACGATTCGCTGAAACGTCGCATAAGCTGCAGATCTTCCTTGATAGTGGAGATTTGTTTTCTGGCCATATTAGGAACGTTACGTGATCCGAGTAGGAAATAGGAACACCCGGACGAGCGGCCGAGATGGCGCGAAAAGCGACAAGGGTGCGGTCGGTGCACGTGGTCCTGCTGGTCAGAAGGGCGAGAGTGTGGCGCCAATTGGGGGTTCTGCGTAGCACTGAAAGCAGTGTGTGTGGAAGGAGATACTAATAAGAATATCGGCCTTACTAATGTATGTATTCACACACACACACACACACTGTTAGATCCGACCGTATACTGACAGCTAATTGGAACTCCTGTCCTTGCTTGTCCAGGATTGTATCTTCACAAAGGCCCAGGGCAACACCGCCCTCTACGTGCTCTACCAAGGCATTTAGGGAAGGTAAGTTTTTTATTGGGGGAGGATGGGGGGGGCTTTTTGGGTGTATTGTCTCTTCTAAAGTTCCCGCCCGACTTGATACTACTGGCCACTTTTGACCGGTTGTTTACGTAGAGTTACGCAGTGTCACAACACCGTGGCAAAACTCTGAATTTCAAGACCAAATTTCAAAAGATATTTTGAGAAAGTTTATTACAAAGTGTGATTGACGTTATTACAAAGTGCGACAGCTCTGTTTATTACAAAGTGCGACGGGGGTGTGTTACAAAGTGCGACAGCTATTTTATTACAAAGTGTGATTGAGGTTATTACAAAGTGCGACAGGTATTACAAAGTGTGATTGAGGTTATTACAAAGTGCGACAGGTATTACAAAGTGCGACGGTTATTACAAAGTGCGACAGTACAAACGTGTCCCACATCTTTTCGCCTGGATTATAGCAAGACGCTGTACTAGGTACCAAACTTTCTGCTTCACTTGGGAAGCGTCCGGCGGACGTAGGAAACCTTTCACATACCTGATTGGTTTGACCCGACTCCTCCGGAGGCGTCTGGGATAGTTAAGGGCGTGGTCTGCCGCCCCACCCCGCCACTGGTGGGCGTGGCAGACGTGGGGGGCTGCACGATGCTCGCTTCTGTCGTTACAGCCGGCTGCGCCGTCGCGGTAATCGACTCTGTGGTTTGAGCGGCGGTCATTTCTCCAGACCTGTCCGGCGCTTCCGTCGGTTCCGACGTGTCTTCTTCCGGTTGCGTCGGCTCGTCGGGCGCGGTGCTCGGAGGCGCCGACGGCTCCGTCGTGGTCTTCAACTGCGCTTTGGCGTCCTTGTCGGTTTCCGTGATGAGCTCCGTGACTGCGGGAGGGATGGTCTCCTCTATCCCACTGCCCTCGTCTGGACCACCGAAAAAGTCCGTCGGGCCATCGCCAAAAATGTGCGGAATTTCTGTCTCGTGTTCGGTCCGGGCGAGAACCTCCGCGGTCTCAGTTGCCAGGCCTGGGCCCTCCGTCTCGGCAACTAAAGTGTTTTCTTCAATGATGCCGGGGTCCTCTGTGGGAGGGTCGTGTTCGCGTGAGCTCCTCTCTGGGGCCCGTTTTGTGGTACCCTCTGTCGTCACCTTCCGTGAAGGTTCTTTGGAGTCAACTCCAGCGCTCGTCGACTTCTCCTCCAAGATGGTCGGCCTTTCGGTTGGGTCCACTTCCATTCCGCTCGCTTCTTCGCTGTTTTCTGGGAAAACTAGCAGATATCACAAGGTGTGTGAAACGGAGCGGATGGACAGGTGGAGGAAACCAGTTGCTCGGATTTTGAATCGCAAAGTTGTGGACCGGCTGGCCTGCCCACAGGGCTCCTCGCTTCGTTTGGGAAAGCAGCGCGCGCGGAAAAACTGG
>JANSTR010103321.1:0-20234 GCA_025434805.1 Antipathozoanthus remengesaui | reverse complement strand
ACGTCACCATTATTGTATTATTTGATCTGATTCTACTTTCTTCAAATTTAGCAGAGTAGCAATAATAAATCTATGTTTTGAAGTGTATATTAGTTGCAGTATTTTATTCGTGAATGTGACAAAAGCTTACATTTGATGACGTAATGATGACGTCATCGTAATAATTTTTTGCGATTTTAAGGACTTCATTAGATAAAAAAATATAACACTATGGAATGTTTATATTTAGAAAAAGTCGAACCTAGCTACTTTTAATAAACTGACGTCATAAATCACGTGATACAATGCTGTGACGTCATATTTTACCCTTTCAAATAACAATGATTTTTACCCATAATTCACTGCGCAAAGCATAGCGTTTCATGATTATTTCACCAAATTGAACACATCAAAACCACCTTCAGTTTCAAGGTTACGTATACCATGGCAAGACATCACTTCAAAAAAAGGAAACATCACATCAAACGATTCGCAATAAATTTTTAGGAAAAGTCATGAAATGTCGTGGTCTAATTCCGAACCGTTCAAAACTTATGTTTTAGAAAAAAGCACATGGGGGGGGGGGGGGAATTTTTTCCCCTCCCGGTCCAGATAGGGTAAATCCTTATCGAACAGCTTAACAGTAAAAAAAGATATTTATGGTTGATAATATAATAGTTTTATTTACCTTAGTTTCTCCGAGATAAAAAATATTGAGAATTATAATACTAGTTAATTATAATAGTTTTAAAACTTTGGTTTTTGAATAATAGAGTACTTGAATGGGGTCGTGAGACCAAGCTCGGCTTACTGTCACTGTAAATATTCAATCGGAAATCTCTTTCATCAGTTGGACTGTTGAATACTTGAACAGCTGCAGTTGGACAAAGATCACAAGAACTGAGAAAGTTGATACTTTGAAACCATGAATTTATCATTAAGATATCTCGGTATACAAGTGGCAAATACGAGAATTACGACAATTAATATCTGAACATTTGCCAAACTAATTCGGTTATTAGAAAGATTTTATAATGGTATACTCAAAATGAACTACTCTGTCAACAAAATCAGTGAAAAGATTTTTATATTCCTTGACAGAATCTTGTTTGCATGGCGGCCTTATCTACCACAGATCCGAGTTCCAGTCGGGATTCTTCATACTAAACGATCATCGGTAAATTTGAGAAGGATTCACCGGTACAACAATGATTTCAGTTACTTATTTACCAAAGAACCGGGTTAGACATAAGCTAAATAAAACTTTTTAAACACCCCACCTTGGCAAACAATCATGAATATTATGTTCTTAAATTAATTTGTTTTCTGCATACTTGCCAACCCAAAATTTGAAACATTTTGCATCCAACATGCCAGGATAGGCATAACAATGTGTGTCCATCAAGTTCTCACATTTGTGAAAGAATATCTACACAACAAAACATATGTTCAGAATTTACTATTTAGTACGAAGGTAGCTCCGAAACCTTCTCATGCCTTGCGAATAGTCACAGCTTCAGGTCAAGTGTTATTGCGAAACCTATTTTTTTAAAATTTTAAATCTTACATACCTTTTCATCTTTGGTTGTATCTAAGTTTAGCAATTGTATTTTTTAGTAAGAGACTGTTTTACGACTTGGTTGGAAAAATATAGTAACAAAAAATCTTCTTTAGTAATCAACAACCTAATTTTGAAAGTCGGAAAGCTATCTGAAGTTCTGCTTCAGCAAACTTCAGAGCAGCAATGAAGAACTATAGACTGCGTCGGCGGGTAGGTAAAACGTATAATAAAATCAACCGAGGGTTGACGAAAACAATTTTCCGGGCCATAAATTTGGAAGAAAGCTGACGTTTCGAGCGAAAATCCTTCGTCGAAGCATTATTATACAGCAATGAAGAAGACGCCACTGATCATGACATAGAGTCCGAAACGGCTCTGCGGTAATTAGGTTTCTGCTTAGCTTGGGAATATATTTCCAATTCTTAATGCAAGCAGCCAATATAATTTATGAATAATGTATACCATGATAATATTTTCAAAACTACAACACGAATGGTGTCGTATATATATATACCTACAAATTTCAAATTTGAAAATGTTATAGCTAATGATTAATGACTCCAAACTAAGGCTAAGCTGTAAAGTTCTTGTCAAAATACCGTAATTTACAGGACAATGGTAAAATAAAAGTTCACTTTACATATTTTACATCTCAACAAAACCCTTGAAAAAATACTTTCATATACGAGATATTGTAAGATTCAGTAATCGTTTGTCCCTTTCACATCAAAGCTAAACTCACGTATGATAACTATTGTCAGCAAATTCCACCGGAAAACTTCTCAAGCCCCCTCACAGTAGCAACAATCCGAATATCATCAACTCGGGGAAATGGAGCATGGGGTGGCTACAGTCGATTTTATAAACATAATTTATTGCGTTTTCACTCGACTTCTGATAACAGGATACTTTTTATTGTTTTTTATAGTTTATCTCATCCTTCGTAAGAAAGTTAGTAGCAACAATGAGTAAAACGGCAGATCTGAACTTTTTGGTAACCTCTTACGTTATCGACTTTCGGGGCTGCAAGTCAATTCAATCTAATCAATTCAAAATACGTTGTGTAGAGTCGTTTTCTCAAACACTCAGTTAAAGACATCATTTTACACTGAATGATGTTAGAGTTGTTCTGGCTTTGGGCTTTGGCAGTTTTACTGTTTGTTTTAGACTTTAGTTCAGACATCCTCGACATATCAGTTGACAGTTGACGACCGTTAAATGTACGAGAAGCCTGTTACTTTGTTTTACCACAAATATGGTCTGCTTCCTTTGTTTAGTGTGAAGAAAATGTTCATTCTATACATCCTGATTTGCTAGACACACTATTTTCAAAAGCAAAATTACTGTCTTTGAATACTTATTTCTGGACTTATACGACTTGAAGTTCAAGTTGTGCGAAAGCTTTGTTGAACTGAAAAATGCACTGTCCTCGAAGCTTCCAACTTCTCAAATGAATTACTCAGTACAATTTTGAGGACTATCCAACTGACGGATATAAGAAACCTTTGCTTTGCCTTTGGGTTTGTGAAATAAAAGCTATTAACTATAGATACCACATCAGACCGGTCTGTGCTTTCCTAAATATCAATATCATGATTAATCAAAAAAGGACCAGCATACGTTTTGTCCTACGTTTCTTGAACTCCAAAATATGTAGAACAGAAAAGTAATTCTGCTTCGACACTCCACTCACTCTTCTGCACGTGTCGTGTCCAGTCTGTGTGCAGGAACTTTGCGGTCTAAAGCTACCTCATAATAAAGAACTACGATTTGAAAAAATATCCTATATTTGATTCAAATACGAAAATGATCATTCGTTTTCTTTATCTTTAAGTAGAGACAAGGTTTAGAAGTTAATAATTTTTATACAGTTGGATGAGAGACTCTGATATTAAAGTTTGTGCAATTAACGAGTTGTAACAGAAATAAATTCAACAGCACAGACAACAAATGAACAACTTCGCTAACAAATGGCTGCAAACTAATGATATGGTGTACCATAGCTCCGTAGAGCCGTGAAAGGCTTATTCAAACGGAAAAGTAGTTGACGAGAACTGGAGCTTTGTTGTATTTTTTTTTCTCGACAACAGAACTGTTTGGTCTTCTTGTCCTTCAAGGAAGCCCCTCTTTCAGTTCTTGCATGGATTGAAACCGCGACATCCTTTTCACTGAAGTCAGCTTTGGGGGCATTGTTCCTACTACGAAAGCAGTCTGTAAATAAATTCCGATTTGGATACCCAATTTCTTATAAATGGAGAAAAAGTTATGAACAATAGCAGAATTTGCTACAAGCTCCGGTTTGCAAAACCAAGTTATCATTTGAAGTGATTCTTTACCTCAGTAAATTTCCGAGTCTCTCGTTTTATTGCAGTTCCCAATCATTTAATGGGAAGACTTAACAACACCAAGACTTGTTAGTGCCTCGAATTCAGAAGTATTACAGAGGAAAAAGAACTGTGCTGGACGTTCTTCAGCCAAGCTTCATGTGGGCGTGTAAATCGGTATCCTTTTGAACTATGTGTAGTACTTGAGGCCTTAAGAATTGTACAATTGCATAGTCGCCAATTCCGGTGTACCACAATCGTTGAGAATAAACAGATATATATACTGGAATTTAAACGGAACAAATATATTGAACTTGATTAACTTTAACAACCCTAAACCTTATATATAACCTTGTCACCGAGCTGCTGTAATCAAGCGGTGTCCTTGATCATTGCCTTTCCCTTATCAAGATGATATGGCATTGATATTTCCTGACCCAGCGGTATCTTTTTATCAAGAACTAATGTCTCCCGCAAAACTAATTCTAGCGTTGGCATACTTGTCACTAAACGTTCGAAAACTGTCTCCATTTGAAATTTATATTTTGCAATTGGTTGTGGTAATCTATCTTTGCAAACCGAAAACTGACAAAGCAGTATTGGACAGTTCTGCATCAAAACACGTTTACTACACTATTGCAGGTATCATGAACCATCACACCAAGAATTCATTAAGAGTACCAGTGTCTGTAAACTGAAATAATTTAGTGATCAAATAATTGAACCACACAAAATACTCACTACATTTTATCCACACACACTGTTGCTAAAACACTAGTAGTCAAGTGACAAACGTGGCTATAGCTGTAACTTCAACCACGTTAGAGTAGCACGATTCCTTTGAATTATCATTTTAAATTTACGAATTGAATAAAATTTTTTGTTTTACCTACAGAAAAATGTTTTGGGTTTATATTCCCATTATTTTGAGAATGAACAAGTATGAGCGTCGCCTTTTAGTGCTTAAATGTTGATGTGTTAGTTAATGCCAAATCAGCTACATAGCCTTCTGCTGTTTATCACTCTTCAAGACTCCTCTTCAGTAAGTGGATATTATGTGTGAACACGTTATCCTTTCAAGAACATGTGTATCAAAACCTACATGTACACATGATGATTTATTTAGATGTAATTGCTGAAATTGGCAATAAGCATGACCTGAAACCACTAAATGTGGGTGGACAATGCTATATCTGCTTAGTGCTACAAATATACTGTGGGAAGGTAGCGATCCTAATTATAAAAGCCGGTAGTGACTTTGAGGTAAAAAGGAAGACGCTTTTTATAACATAATACTGGCAGAAAGGGAATTAAAGAAGAACCTCTTCTAGACTCTTTATCCAAAGCTCAAGGATATGCTTTAATGAATTTCAGTTTTATATAACATAGTTTTGGCATCAATTGATGACCTCGCAGCTTGCTTCATTCTTTTCACAGTTAAACACGTACAGAGCTTTCGAAAACAAGTTGAAATTTGTCATTGCGCCAATCACGCATTCAGATAGCTTCAACTAAACTTAGCGGAATTCCTACATGGACTCTATTTGAGTCCCGCATTTGTTAAAACTCACTGAGACGTATTACAGTTCTTTTTTGGATAATATCGCAGTTCGTGTTTCTACCCAACTTCTAATTGCTAAAAAGAAGTTTGGTCAAAAAACTAAAATACCATTTTGATTGCACTGTATGCACATAATTCAAGAATCACTGCTTCAGAAAATGACAATGATAAAACCTATATTATTATATGTATATATATCATCAATGTAAACAATATATTATTGAGCAGCACTGCGTAATTACAAAAGCTTGGGTAATTACAAGAGCTTGCAGTGAATATCAGTGGTAACAACTAACATGCTTTATGCTTTTAAAGCAACCTTTCTTGGCTCAAGTGTATATGAGATACATTTAAATGCAATGCCACCTGATCTGCTTCAAACCTTCCAAGAGAAAATATACGTTCTCGGGGATTAAGCATTCCAGAGTAAACTGGACTACAAGTTTGAAAGTTAAACAAACGAGTTGATGGTGTTTCTGGTAAAAAGGGTTTATTGAACCGCAAACAACTCTGATCAAAGTGTCAAGTGAAACTGGCCATTCAATTTCAAAACACCATTACAACTGTGACGCTTTGGAGCTTCGTTGGTTTAAAATTCTGTCATTGGCATCTGTGAACACTGATTTAATTAGATGAACTGCGACAATTATCTTTTAAAACAGGTTCATTCAACTTTACCGTGATTTCACAAGTAAAGTTGATAGATGAATAACTGAAAGTCGCAATGGCGGATTATGATCCAACGACGTTTTCAAAAGCCAACAAATGCTTGAAAACAGGAACAAATAGCAGTAATGGGTTTGCGAACAAAGGTCGTTCTTGTATTGTAACAAGCGTGAAACTTGGTGATTTTCAAAATTAGACACCAAAGAAGAGCTTTGTAGTTTGTCAGCTTGAACGCAAAGAGTTATAATAAAGACAGTGTCAAATATTATATAATTTGCTTTCATGTAAGATAAAGAATAAGATTTTGGCCGAAACTAATGACAAGGAAACGACTGGCATTATTGTGTCAGGTTGAGATGGAAAACGTTAGAAGAAAAAACCTCGACAACATTATCTGAGAGCTCATTCTGCTATTATAAGTCATTAATATGACAATCTGCAGTACAGCGTTCTTTACGAAGAGGACAGTCGGGTGGGACACAACATACATTTTTGTTGGTTCGGCGCAAGATTGAACCAATTATATGTTATTAATTTTACAATGATTAAGACAAACGACCTGATTTCTCCTTAAATTCTAGCGCTAATACTCTAGTTCACAAAGAATATAGAGTTTTGTGAAGAACAGAGAGAGAGAGAGGTTCCAGTCTGTGGGTTATTTTCCGGCTTTGAATCCAAAATCCTGAATAAAACAAACAAAACTCGTAATTTGCAGACACAATGCAATTGAGACTCATCGAAAATGTTTTGAGAACTACCGCCACTGTGTATCACAGTGAAAACGGATAACACATATACCTTGTTCGGCGTTCTTTTCAATTTCATATTCGCCAGAATCCGCTGAAACAACGTGTTGGCAGCTGCTCCTCCTCATGTCGGCGATTTCTCTCATTTGCGGCGAAGGCATCGTGATAGTGGCAGGTGAGTGAGGCCGACTTGCCCACGATCTAAAAGTATAAGCTGTTGCTTGTCGCTGGCAAGAGGAATAGCTTGTTTGTTGAGATACCGGCTCAGTGGAAGGATGAGACAGTGGAGGGGGGTATTCGTTATCAATTGTCGGTGCATTTCTAGCTTGGTACGGATTGCTGTAAGTCGCAAACCTGGGTTGACTGTAAGCAAATGGATGTGTCTGAGCAACGCTTGTGCGTGGGCACGAAGGATACCCGTACGGGATGGCGTTGTAATTATGGTTATATCTGTAGCTTGATGGATACATCTTTCTCATTTCTCGATGCGGTTCCAAGATGTCGCCCTTTACACGCGTATCAACTGGCGGATTCATTGAGAACGTCCTCTAGGCAATTACGCGTTACTATCAAATCGTCTCGGTGAGAGGTGAAACCAGACAAGGAGGGGTGACAGGCCGATATGAAACTGATATGAACCAGAGATCAGACGGACCGCGGCTTTCACTTTGTCAAATGGTCGACGGAAACACACATTTCAACAACATTAAGTTACCCGGTAGAGCATTTGCTGTGAATATATCTTTTTACAACATACATTGTTTTTATTTTTGTATATATAAATTATAATGTTTACTGTCAGCTGGAAACGTCGCAGTGTAAATTGAACTGACGTTCCCTGCAATGAAACTGAAAGCCACAATTGCTTGTTTAAAATCGCTTTGCATACACATGCACAAACCGTGCCGCTCAAGATAAACATATTGAGTAAGACAGCGTGAATGCTGGGAGTTCTTATTTGCCGCTAACTTGGGTACCGCAAAACAATTAGCTAATTAACTATCTATCATTATGACATAATATCCAATGCATTCTCGAGGAAGCAACGTGTTTCTTTCTAAACAGAACAAGTTAGTCGCTTTGAATACTCTCCAGGAAATTGGTTGATCGGTTATAACAGTTGCTACTACAAACAGAAATGACAACTCACCGACCTGTTAAAGTGTTCGTTGTAAATTATTGTCACAATCTAATAAAAAGAGTTATCAAAAGAGCTTTTTGTAGCTATGCTGTCACAACACGTGCAAACTTCAGAATTCATACCAGATGTCGAAACTTAGTGACTACCGGTAGCGCAAAGGCTGAATGGAAAATCGTTTCCCAAAAGACCTTTTAGTCTTCTTGCTTCTGCTGTGCATAGTGAGTGCCGGCAGATGCTATGCTCACAACATATTAAATATTGCGCCCCTGAGGACTAAGATCATTATTTTAACTGAACGAATTGCGCTTCCAGCAGTCTAAACCAAATCGAGATGATCTGTGTATAAAACTGAATCAAGATATTTTGGTCATTAGTATGTCATTTACTACTGCAATGGAAGTAGTTAAAAATTCAAAATAGCTTCTTGACTATAAAAGGTAAAGATTTTGAAAAGTAACTGTAACAGCAAGCAACAGGTCATTGCAAAGTCATCTTGAACCTTAGAAGAGAAATACGACGAGAACCATCCTTACGAAAAGAAACAGGTACATTATAATGATTATGGCTCAACTTACCATTGCGTTTGAGATTCTTTCGTTTTCAAGCTGCTCTAGAAATTTCTGCGGTTGGATTGGATGTTGTCATTGTACTGGCCAGCCATGTGTTTGGCCCGTATCATCAGATATACTCGTGCTGTGAAGCCGTTCATTGTTTTCAGAGTCTTGCCGAGAGCCGTCCTTAGGACACCACTCCAAACAGGTACCACTCAGAGAAATCAATGAAATAGTTTTCATTTTCTTGTAAGAGCTCGCAGCTTTTAATCATTCAACCTAAACGTCATTCGTCACCTTTACTCCCGCCCATTTCTGCAGTCCAACCACGTGACATCCAACTATTAACGTGACGAAACTATCACAGTTAACTGTCTCAAGTGTTGTGCAAATCCTTGTGTTTGTGCCCTGCTGGGAACTTTAACAAGCCTTTAGAATTTCCATCTAACGGGTGTCAACAAGCTCTTGAAACTCAAGTAGTAATAATTAGATTTAAGTGACCTTTGCTCTCCAATATGTCGTTTGGACACTGACAAACTCAAGAATTGGCAAAACGCACGCTTGTTTCTTGTAAGAACAAGTTTATGTTTGGAACTCTCTAAGAATCCAGCTATAATATATTAATAAGACAACTTTCAAGATAGCAACTTAACTGTTTTTTTTAAGTTACAGCATTAGAAATAATATTTCGAACATCTCATCATTTTCACAACACAGTTATTTTTTTCTTAAATAAATCAAGTAAAGAAGAATAACGCCATATTTTGTCCAATTTGTGAAATACTTCACGCATCATCAGTTTATAATTTTCTAATTTAAAACATAGCCAAAAATATCTGACCCTGTTCCCGCAGTTGAAAAAATTAGTTTCACCTAAACCTCAACACAACAATAATCTATAAGACTATTATTTAGGTTATTCTCCTTTATCTATCACTCCAAATCTGATTGGCTAAATAGCTTGTTACAGTTGTCTTTACGTGCTCGTGCTCACGACTGAGATACTAGTTATTTCTGGTTTTTGCTGAAGCGAACTTGTTGTGAGAGGGAAAATCTGAGAGCTGGCGCATAACACGCTTTCTTCAGCTATGTTCTATACATAGTTTTATTAAAGATTAATCCTGCAAGAGATGGATGCCGAATATATAACTCTTTTCGTTAAACGAAATAGGAAACTCACTTTCAATTGAAAGATCTTCGTATACGCGAATAAATTCAAGTGAATAACTCCAGCAATTAGGTTGTTCAGACGGCACACGTAGTTTGAGTTTAGCACTTTAAAGTATAAGATAAATTTTAAAATATTTGGTCACCATACAAAGCTCTAAGCTGTGTGAGCTTTCGACTCCATCACGGAGCCAGTGTGAGAATGAAAGCTCGCGCAGCTTTAACTACTTTGTACAGTGACCAAACCGAGCTTATGAAATATTTTAGCATATATCATGATAAACCTATACACTTTTTAAAACATTCATCAAACCAATATAAGATAACGTTTTCTATCCCCGACGTTAACCGACAAAGGATCGGCCATCGACGTACAAACGTGTTACCAGAGCGACCACAATAATTCGTAAGCTACACTTCTTTTTATTAAAACTGAACAACTTAATAAGAACAGTGTGGTTCAAATCATCTATGAAATAAGAACAAATTAAGAACAATTTGAGGCTGAAATGATAAGACATAATATCTGTAATAACAAGATGAAACACAGAAAGCAGTTCAGTAAACCGTCACTTATCTTACTGTATAACTGCAATAGACATAGAAGCTTGCCACATTAGTCGACTCGCATATTTTGTCGTTTCTCCTCCAACATTTGTACTCAGTCATGCATTACATGTACTTTATAAATTACAGACATAACGGTATGCCAAAAAATGGCAGTTAAGAACAAAATAAGTTCATTTTGAGCCTCAAATTGCTGAAAAAAACTAAGAACATTGAACCTGAGCAAAATTTTACTGGTTCTTAATAAAAAAAAGTGTATGAAACACATGAACTAGATTTCTGCAAAATGCAAAACCTAGACAATTGCATCGTTGTTTAACTAAGACAATAATAGAGACAAGAAAGGGCTGGTATGCAGGCAAATGCAAGATATTTCGGACTTTGTGGTACTATATATCAGTCTTAGATACTTCAATATGTCCACCTGCCTACAACCATTCTCCTATTGACTCTATTCAAAGCATCTGAATTATAACTATTTTTTTGATTATTTTAATTATAATAAAAAGGAATTCAGATCACTATTTCTTCAACCAAATGTTTTTGTAAGAACTTCTCAGTTGGGTCCGCCTGAACCTGTTTCGATATACACATCATTCTCGTTTTTCAGATTAATTACAAGGCATGTCACTAGTTTGGTGGCACAATTCCGAGCGGAAAATGAACGAACGAACGAACGCCGTCGGTCACATACACAAGGAACCAGATCCAGAAAGTTTGAAAGAAGCAAACACGGCCAAGCAGTGATAGCTGATTCAGGGTCAGTGTCATCTGCCAGTGAATAAACAATATTTTCGATTCAACAAGAGTTGGTTCAAAGTGAGAAGGAGCAGGGAAAGGAGGATTCCTGCACAGCGCCCTTGTTTTTCCTCTATCTACCACTGATTTATCCTTCAATATACTCATTTAAACATGTTAATTTCTGTGCCACTTTTAAGGCTCATTCTTAAGAAAGGGCCGTTATAAAAGAATGCACATAAATATACCGTTATTCGATCTCAAATCAAATTCTAGCGTACATATCAGATAACTGATAACAGATAAGTTATCAATATGCACTGAACTGCATGACAAGAATTGGAACCAATGAAACTTTTAGTATTTATTTTATTGTTATGCTTTAACTTCAAGCTTGGCAGAGTTTATTCTTCTGAGACGATCACACTTGCCCTAATCCCATAGTGGTCCATAGTATCACGACCATGAAGTCAATAGTAAAATGTAATTACTACAATCAATATAAATTGTTTTCGTTGTCGCTTACCTCATGCAAATTTAGAAAGATTGGGTATCAGTTCAACTCCGGTGGGCGCTTGAGAAATGATTACATTTTTTGTTTGATTTCTAATCAAAATGTGTCTCATCTTATTGCTAGATCCGACTCAGATAAGACGTTAGCTGAAGATTCTATTAAAGAACACGCCGTCGTTTCCCAAATTGAGCCAGATAAAAGGAATGCCGACCTTTAGTCGACGTATCTAAAACGTGCAGATGTTCGGGACGAAATTTTCGTCAAGACTTAGGTTTAAATTAAAGCTAAATGTCAATTACTTGCTAAAAGCCAATTAAAGCTACTGAATTCTGTATTACAAGATTCAACAATCCGTCAATGTTCTTCAAAGGTGTCTTTGAATTGTAGGAATGGTGAGGACGGGGAGAGTGGGGGTCAGGTGTCGTTGAAAGCAAAATGAGAGGATTCGGCTGGTGCGGGAGGCTGCAGGGGTGATGATGATGATGAACCATGTATAAGACTGGGGAAATACGATCTTTCCATTACTTGATTCGATCTTATTTTACCTTTTTTAATATTTAGTTCGTTACTACAGCAAATTACACTCAGTTTGGCGTCAGTCAGAAATCCAGTGTTTTTGAACAGGGTGCACACTGATGTGGAAAGCTCTTGAGATGTGAGAATGACTAAATTTATCAGTTTCGGAAACGAAGAGGGGTTAAGTATGTCAGGGTCCTCACTCAATACCTCCGGGTTTTCTTTAAATTTTCCCATTTTTCTTGTATGACCATAAGGTTAGGCAATGTCTAATGTGTATTTTAGAATTGTTTTTTTTCGCATTATTGCCAATAAACCAGGTTCCTGTATTGTTTGCTTGATTTCCGGTTTTTTGACGGGTTGCACTAACGTTCATTCAATGAATCATTGTGAGTGTTATGCCAAACGTTGTCAAGTGTTATGTATATAATAAAAACTGACTCTTTTATAAACTGTTGTCCCAGTGACAGCACAGTGACTAAGCAATGCAAGTTTAAACAAGCACTCTTGCTTTTCACGTTGTCTGTCTTCTCTTGTTACTTCTAATCCAAGTCATTCAAAGGCATTTACCACACGTGTAAAAGATATGTATCTGAATTAATTATACCGTGCAGGTATTTTCCCATACTTAACTATGCTCGGATTGTTCCGTTTCTGATATTAATTTTTACCTAAATTTGTCGAATACAGCGTAACAAGATATGACTGAGTACGTACTGTCCGGCGTAGCCTGTGTTGCAGCCGGTCCGGCTTTGTTTGTCTAAAACAGATCAGAGATTTGGACGGTCTGCGGCGCATGGTTACTGTCCGTGGATTGAGCATATTTCCTTACAAGTAAAGTAGCTGAGAGTTGGCCTACTTTCGCATACAACTTGCCAGTTGTCGTTGAAACGCGTACGAACTAGTCATTACCTTTGTACTTTGACCTCTTAATATTTAAACTGAAAATATAAGAATATTTAGGTCATTATTTCACTCTTAGATCTTACCCCTACATTTTATATTATTATAAGGAGTGCATACTCTTTCTCGTCTTAAAGAACGTCTAATTTTGGAGCTGAGGCTGGATCTAGAATATTTTTGGAATTTTAGTGTTCATTAACTAACGTCCGTGAACAAACATAGCAGGGGCCGGTGTGCAACAATTTTGGTCAGCGGGCAGCAATCTTGCTCGTGGAATGTCAACTTCAATACCCTTCTTTACTTTTTTCTTGTTTTGCTTGGCAGGGAGACAGTTGCCCTCAGCCGGACACCCCCTGCCCCATTCGCCCAGCCCATTTCACACGGTCCTGTATGGTGGGGATGTAAATATCTCGGCACTGGCACAAACTAGCTGGAAGCAGAAATTGGCATATGTGTCCGCAATGCAACATATACAATGTGCATGCAATCCATTATACATGTTATGGTGTAGTTACGTACATTTTGCGGGTCGGACTGCAGTAAGAAAATAAAGAAAACATGCAAGAGACTTCAAGCAGTCCTTTACTCTATCCGAGCTATCGAGTATCGTAAGTTCGCCAGTGGTATAAAACAGCAACCTCTTCACACATCATGTAAATACTGAAATGTCATAATTGTGTGCTATTCAACCCAATTTCAATTTGACGATGGATTCCAAATCAAATACAAACGACATGCTATATAAGCCACCATGAATCATTAGGATTAACTCCAAGACTCTACGTTGTTGTGCAATAGAAAAACCACGTTCTATATTAATTTGAGACTGACTGAAGCTCAAATAAATGTCTTCTTTGTAATCAAGTGGTTTGTAGAAATACACAAAGCCGGTAAAAATGCATCTCGTCCAAGTTCTGAGTTGACGCCATTTTGAAAACATGCTTCACGTGACTGATGAGTGATATTGTGCGCTTGTCAGTCAAATTCGAGAACGCCGCTGAAACAGTGACGGCGCTATTATTAGAACCTAGACTGTACCTTCGGACAGAGTAATAATTTTTCTCTGTTGTACTGCGTCCGATAAAATATTCTCCTTAGCATTTCGTATATTCTTACTTGCTATCCTCTTAATCTGAGCATGTTTTACATATATATGTTAAGTAAAATGTTCCTTCTAAAATCGAATTCTCCATTATACCTTATCATACTTATTTTCGCGCGACTTTAATTTCGCGAATTTAGAAGAGAAATATTTCGCGAGTCTTAAATTTCGCGATTTTTACGAATTCTCGTTTTTCAAGGTAATTAATTTTCGCGAATTGAATAACTGGTACCCTTTCAACCTATGTTTTCTCCATTTGAGTAACGTTACAAAAGGGATAAAACGCAACAAATAATCGTCTGACATGATGGAAACCTCAAACGCAACAAGCAACTTGTATTGAATAAGAAAGGCAAGACATCTGAACTGACTTAAGTTGCTCAGTGAACTGTATGTTAACCTGGCCCAGACCAAAACCTTAATAAAAGTTTTCATATTGGGTTCTAATTTTCGCGTTTTTAATTTTCGCGCTCCCTTTTTTTAGCGAGTCTTTAATTTTGCGATATTTTTAAAATCGCGAAAATCGCGAAAATTAAGACTCGCGAAAATAAGTGATAATAAGGTAACCTAAAATTCCGTGTGTCTTATAAAGGTCAACTAACCCATGTACTGTATTACATGCACAAACCTTGTAGTTCAAAAGTCGTAATAGTAGTCACAGAGATCCTAAACAATTTGAAGTGAACCCCACAATATTTTTTGGGGACTTACTTTTTAGGCAAATTAAGACTTGTCCAAATTTTGAAAAGTCAGCGTATCTAGATCTCAAAGTTAACGTTCTCTGTAAATAAAAGTACTTTTCCTTTCTTTTCTTGAAAAAACACTACATATTAAATTATTAATTAGTTCTATCTGTTTTTTATAGTAATAAAGAAATTAAGCCGCCAAAAACAGACTTATTCCTGACCGCAACAAATAAGGTTCGAGTTATATAAAAGCTTACACTTCTTGTTCCTGGAACTCATCAGCATCAAAGAACTCTGCCTCTTCATCACTGCTTGAATATGATGTGTATGGCACCAAATCATCAGCAAGTGTAGGTGAAATAGAGTATCCTACTTGTTCATTCATTGGAGCACGAGCAGGGATGGTTATTGGCATAGTGTCAGAACTTGAGGTGACATTTGTGACAGCTTTAGATGATGTAGAACCAGAGACCAATAAATCCTGTCCACTTACAGAAATTTCAATTGATGATTTTGAGGTTGCTTTGGATGACTGCTGTTCCAAATTCCATTCCTCTGCACCAGAAAAGGAAGGAGATTTGTCTTTTAGATTCAGTTCAGTATCACTCTTACTTTGCCTCAAGGTAGGACTAGTCGGGACCTCCGGCGTCTTTTGTCGTAATGTTTCTGGAAGTGTGCTGTGGCATTGATTTGGTTTTGCAGTCGGTTGAACAGTAAAGTGATTATTTAATAGTATCATCTTCTCATCATCACTTTTCACCACTGGCTTTTCACATTCCCCCTGTTAATAAATTATGAACGATACGATTATAACAAACTAGTGCTTGTTGTAGCTGTTTCCTTCAGTGATGAAATTGCCATTTGGAATGATAAACCATTACATATTAACAGTGATTTCCAGTGTTCGTGTTTGGTGAACACTGATAAAACAAACAATATTTCACCTGATTTAGTCAGTTTAGTTTTGATAAACATCACTATTATTTAACAGATTATTATCTATCTGACAAATTCTCGTAATATGATCTCAAACGTAGCAGTAGAAAAACATCTTGTTAGAATATTATTTCTTCTAATAACTAATTTTGACAAGAGTACTTAGTACAGGGTTACATACATATTTGGGTACTTTACATTGTGCGAGGCTGCATTACATTATGTTACCAGTCATTCTAAAAGTACTTACCTTCACCGCATACATCATTTCTAAAGACTGTCCAATAGTTTCCAGCATTTTCTAAACCCATGAGAAAATGGTTATCATGAGACATCAATCACAAAAGGTAAGAATCATTACGCTTCATGACCGTACAGACTATTGAAATAATATACAATCATAGGCCTTGTTTCAAAAAAGAAAATTATTTCAAGTTACATGTAAATGTACTTACTGTTGAGGATTCTCTAAGACTGGTATATCTCTGAAACCAGAAAGAGACTACAGTTAGATTGCAAGAGACCACAATTCAACTCTGAAGATGACTTCTGCACAGGTTGTCAAAATGTCAGTCACCACCAATAGTCCGAAGATCACACCACCTCTGATACTGATATTGATATCTGGGTTCAGACCACTCAATATCTACAATACAGAAAGTTTAAAATACCTCTGAGTTTGTTCCTACAGGATCACTGTTCATTTGCAGTTCCAAGGCCTGAAGAGAAACACATTCTACAAATTATTGTACATTACAGTTATCAAGTAAATCAAATGTTTCCTTCACATGTACTGTATAACATGGTTTATACTCAAACTGGCCTTCTGACGTCAATTCTGCAAGTTACCATGATCATATTTATGATCTTATGAGCTTCCCATCAATAATATTATAATCTTGAACATCTTTTTTAGTTGGTGATATACATGCATATTTAGAACGCTTCTTGATCTGAGCTTCTTCAGTATAGCACAACTCCATTCCAGAATAGAAAATTGTTAGTCTTTAGGTCATTCAAATATATCTGATCCAGTACCTATTTAATATATATAACTTACTGTAATATGAGATTATGGAAACAATCACAGCTTTCTGCTGAAGTAAAGGTGCTGTTTGTTTCTTCTTACTCATAAAAAACGGAACAATGGTTTCCATGACCTATTCATACTTCCATTACTTTCAAAGTCCTGGTAAACAATTTTTTAAACCCCATGACTTGCTGGGTTTTCTGGAGAACAAATGCATCAATATTAAACGATAAATGTTGGGGAAAAGTCACTCTTCATAGCATAGTTTGTATATGAACTAGTCCAACTTCCTGAGACACTACTAACCTTCACTTGTTGGGTTAAGATCTTGAAGTAGGCCTCCGCCTCAGCAAGTCTCTGACCCAAGCTCTCCTCTGATAGATCAAACTCATGGTCGCCAAATCCAACCAACGTTCGCTGCAAAGACACACACTAAAATAATTTAGCACAATTTTACTGTTTTCTTTGTCAAAAGAAAGTGCAATTATGCTTCACATAAAAGTGTTTCCAAGGTTAGAACCTTTATCCAATTTGATTTAATTTATTTCCTAACTCTCTCAAACAATCCCTTCACTCCCTACTATTATCAACAACCACAACAACCATATATTATGTATGACAAACCAAAATCAACCACATTCCACTTGGAAGTCTCTGCTTTATACATACATGCATAAAATTTTGCACAAAACTTTAACCGTCATCTAATCCTAAACATGCCATACTTGCATCTCATATTCCTACTATTCTCCTTATAAACTGGTTGGGAGAGTTTTGCTTTTCATCTCAGATAGTTTGCTGTGTACAGTTGTATACTCAATAATTTACTTTGTTCTCATAACCAAACAATGTTCCTGACACAGTGTGTGAATGATGTGCATGTAAGGAGAAGACAGTACATGTACATATTAAATGAATGTATGGTTTGACACCTTTCTGGGTTGGGAATGTCTCTTTATTGTATCCTCCAGACCTCTTATCCACTTTTCCCTTTCATCTGAGTCCCGAGCTGAAAAGGACAAGAATCCATAACGGCACACAGTAGTCTGAGTAGTCGTTCACATCTGATTCAAATTTCTATCATGGTTCATACTTGAAGACATTCTAAATATTTAATATCCGAGTTCAGCTTAAACACAATGTTACTAGTATATATCACTGAAGTACAGTATCTATATTTCATATTACTATCACTATCAATAATTATCATCACCATTGTACTTGCTAATCATATTTCAATCAGACAGCATAATTATGTTCATACGTATATATTCATAAATTTAATGATCTAATCATAGAAAAGCCATGATTCCAGCATACAAGTTTTCTAAAATATAAACTAAGATTTCTATATTCAGTGAGAAAAAAACTATAAATGGGAAGTTCAACCAAAAGTTTATAACAAATTATGCTACAGTGTTTTTGACAGTGAGGGTGAAAGGTCTCCGCTGATATTCCAGGGATAGCCTTACTCCGATGATAGAGGTAACAATGCTCAAAATGTTAGCATCACACATTTTAATCTCAAGGCAAAAAACTGGTAGTTTATCCCAACATTCAAATCATGGAAAATAAATAATAAAAGGAAGTCTATTATTTTAAGAAATGCAATCATGATCCATATAGCAAAAACTGCAAACAAAATAATGAAGAACCATTAAGTCTGCCTCATATTTCACATTCTTGTCAAACTTGTGGGATCAATCCCGGTTTCTGGGAAATGACCCACCCACCCCTCCCCTAAACCTAAACTAAACCTTATCCCAACCTTAGTTTAAATCATTACCTGAGGAAGTGGTGGGTGGGTCATTTCCCAGAAACCGGGATTGATCCAACTTGTGACTAAGCTAGTATCTAGACTTTTTGATAATTTCTGAGTCACAGTGAAGTATGGCTGAACATTGGCTGTAGAAATGTACAAAACACATTGTATGGCTGCAATAGTATGATGACAACTGTGAAGACTCTGATCAATATTGGCACTTGATAACAAATTATGAGTTTATGGTAATTTAATATTTAATAACTGACTCATAAGATTTTTCTCTGACAGCTTGCTGACTAAATTCATTCGTCATGAACACCACATAAAAATGTCAAAAAGGCCACGCAATTATAATAATTAATTAAATTAATTAATATGTCATCTGTTTGGTCATTACAGGGAAATCTCAGAACTCTGCCTTGTCAGTGAGTCAGATTCAAGAAAAAAGCATTAAAAATCTTCTCAAGTTTCATCAATGCATGTTCAAAGCCATCTTAAAACCTTTTTAGCATGCAAAGCTATAAGGGTGTCAAATACATTTACATCAGCTGGGACAAATAATGTACAGTTAACAATAGGTACATACGAGAGGCCAAAGAAGAGCATTTTTTGCCTACGGGTGTTCAGTACAGCATTGAAATAATCTTTATACCTAATCTCCAAACCATTTCCTTCAGTCTTCACGCAAATTTAAGATCAAAATATTGAGACAAATTATGATGGGTTTGTTATGGCTAATGGAGGTTCTTGGGAAAATTCAGGAGACTTGGAAGTTTATTAATATATAAATTATACTGAATTTACTGTAAGCATGCAGTTATTTTTATTAGTATTGAGGGGGGCGTAAGGGTTTGCGATGATGCGGTATTGCATTATTTTTGATGCGGTAAATTGCGGAAATTACTTTTTTTAACATGCGGTATTGCGGTTTTACAGCCCAAGTGGTGTGCAGTGTTTATCAATTTTTGAAAAATGTCGATGTGATATTATGGTACTGTACGTTTTCTTTGTGCAGTTTGGCAGTTTTGGGACCCCTCTTATAACCCCCTCAGTATTATTATAAATTCATCTGACATAACAAACATGGGACTGTGTAGCTAAACTTCTCTTATAAAGTGAGTTTATTGGAACATTCAGATAAAATAGTGAGAACAAAGGACAGTTAATAAAAAATTTGAACTGCACACTCCTGAAAAAAATTGTGTAATTTGAAACTTTTAGACACAATTATTGCCACTCCCA
Organism: Antipathozoanthus remengesaui; assembly: GCA_025434805.1. NCBI lineage: Eukaryota > Metazoa > Cnidaria > Anthozoa > Zoantharia > Parazoanthidae > Antipathozoanthus > Antipathozoanthus remengesaui. Next base: position 539 of record JANSTR010103321.1, on the reverse strand, counting down.
CTACCAATACGTCAATATGCTTATTTAGCAACCACCATTTGGTCTTATAAAATACTGGGTCCGAGAACACTGTGCACATATTAAGTGAAATATTAATTTGTACCATGACAGCAACCAGTTTTACAATACTATTGAATTGATGACTCTGCCATGTTTCAGCGTAAGATCTATACATACCTTGGAAATGGAATATCTTTTGGTCGCAGGTAATTGTAAACGTGCTGTCTTCTTCATCATCAATTCCAATATTTGCACCCTGTTGAAAATGTCATGAAAGTTCATCAATTACTCACAGACCTATAGTGTACATACTCTCATGAAATAATCTTGAATGTAAAAAAAAATTAACTTATTAATTGACCTGTAAAAACATGGGAGAAAAGAATGATCCAAAGTTTGCTAAATTAAAATAAATATACATTGTTTTGGTATTGTCCATATACTACATGTAGTATATATATAATTAGTAGAAATCTAGTCACTGTCTAATGCAAATGCTTCAATTTGATTGGCTATCTTACTCATGGTCTATCACGCAA
>JANSTR010103210.1:0-12197 GCA_025434805.1 Antipathozoanthus remengesaui | reverse complement strand
GATTTTCAGATGTTTTCTATAAATCTAAAACTTCTGACATAAGAAACGAGGACTGACAAAAACCTTCAAAGGCAACACTGAACATTTGTCGTTCGTCTCGAGCCCACTGCTTATTTACCTCGATCTTTTTCGCGCCTTAGGTTGCATTAAATCAAGAAAATCTGATTGGCTATTCTAATTCGATTCCATATCTATAAATCCAGTTGCTGTAGACTATTAGCTATCCACAAAGATCAAAGCCGAAGAGAAATACGCCATCTTGATCGCTGCATAAATAAAGACACTCGCCCCAGTCCCACCTCTTGCCCCAGTCCAGTCCGTGCTAACAGATGGTGCATTGCAATTTACATATTTCGCCCCCTCACAATATAAAACGAGATAAAAATTTGCGCGGTACTTGGGGATATCCTTATAGCTGAATTCCCGATATAACGATATTGTAGGCTTGGCTACTGGAGCTTAGAAAGACCACTCATGATTGTTGTCAGAAACATTAACGATAATTATTTTGAAATGTAGCAAGAGTTTATTTTGTTATACGATATTAGCAATTAGCATTTCCTGTCGTCTGTGATATCTTGTTCTCATGCTTCTCGTCGATGTGGTTCGCCAAGGTGGGTTTGATCGGTCGGCAAAATAATGGGCAAAAAAAGTTGGCCAGAATGTTCAAAGACACGAACTGAAAGCGTACGTATTAAGTGCAAGTTTATCAAGAGCTGACAGAGTACATACGTATAATAAAACCAACCGAGGGTTGACGAAAACAATTTCCGTGCCATAAATTTGGAAGAAAGCTGGCATTTCGAGCGCAAGCCCTGCGTCGGAGCATCTAACGAAACATCAGCTTTCTTTTAAATTTACGGCGCGGAAAATTGTTTTTGTCAACCCTCGGTTGATTTTATTATACGTGTTACCTACCCGCCGACGCAGTCTATAGTTTTTTTAAAAACTATTTACTTGAAGCCTCCGCGCGAGAAGGAAATAAGGCGACTGCATTGGAGGCTAGTCACACGAGGTCTGTTTCGACTTTCCTCTGATCCATGTACTCGATGTAGCTGGGCTTTAATTACCCGTAAAACGGAGCACTGACAGATCTGGAGGGAGGGGCTAAAGGGCGTACCTTTGAGTGTTTAATGCACAAGCCCCTGGCTCGGGAGATTTCGACAACGTTATCGAAGTAAAATATATTTACATCTTGTCTTCACTGAACTGGACTAAATGCCATAAATGTTTGCTTACACAACAGAAAGATGCAAGGAGACAGATACGGATTTTTAAAATTTCTCGTAAAAGGACTGGGAACAACCCTTGCGATAAACTTTCATGAGGATGGAACACATGTTCGGATCTCTACAAAACAACTGGCTGCTGGGTAATTTGATATCGTGCCTTGCACTGACTGCGTTGATCGAAATGGCATCATGCCAACGTTTTCCCTGCCGATAATGTATCGATCCATGTTACCAGTCGTTGTTTCGGAGCATGCTCATAATACGTTTTAAGACTGACAAGTAATAATTACATTGAAATCCTTACTTTAATGCAATTATAACTTGTCAGTCTTCAAACTTAATAATCGATCAAGTAATTTCAGTCTCAATAGTTGCTATTGTTACCTGGCCAGACGATAGCAGCGCCTTCTTGATCCATAATTGAACCGTTATCATAATTTGAATGCAATACCACTCTCGTCATGACACCATCTTTAAGATAAAGATACAGAATGTTCTAGTGGGTGGAGTGGATGTGATGAGGTGGGGTGGGGTGAGGTGGGATGTGGTGTAGTTGATCGTGATTTGGTGGAGTGGGGTAGGTTGGAGTTGGATGGGATGGGGATGGGATGGCGTGGGGGATTGGATGGGGTGGAGTTGAATGGGATGGGGTGGAATGGGATTTTTGGAGTTGAATGGGTTGGGATAGGGATGGGATGGGATGGTGTAGGGGGTTTGGATGGGGTGAAGTTGAATGAGATGGGGTGGAATGGGGTAGGTTGGAGTTGAATGGATGGGATGGGGTGAGGGTGGAGAGAGATGGTGGAATGGGGTAAGGCACGAGGAGACTGCTTACAATCGACACTTAACAATAAAAGAAGTGGCACGTCTCACTACACATTTCAATGAAGTGTACCTTGCATTTGGGTAACTTGAATAAAGCCGTTACGGTCCCCCTCGGGCGTAAAGCTCACTTCACCCTATGAAACGAAAAGCAAGAATACAAGCCTGAAAGTGGAAACTGGCGGCGAAAATTTTAAAAATTCATCGTTTCATTAATTTTAAATCTAAATCTAAATGATATTATTTCGGCAAGGTCTTCGAGGGACATCACGTCGGCCAACGTATTAAAAATAATCTGTGCAGATAATCTTCAGAAACCACAAATAAACCGCAATATGAACGTTTTGAGGAGGGGCGGATACAGTAAAGAGCACATTAATAACATTTAATACAATAACAACAAAGTAATTATGAGGAAAAAACGATAGCGATAAGTCACAGTCTAATAACGACCATAACTACAGACACAGATGTGGGCTGCGATCACAATTGCATGGGCAATCGCTATCTCAATCGCAATCGTAATCACAGTCATACTCACAACCACAATCATATCACTTATTTTGGCTTTAACGATTCAACTTCAACAACTGCAGATTACCGTAACTCCAGTAAACCTTGTAGCCAGTAGTGCATTCTTGAAGGATGTCGCCATGTGATGATCAGTGTATGTGAAGTTCTCCAACCCAGTTGTAGCATGCAGCTGCTGACCAGACGTGTTGAGGGCGAGAGCTATGGTCCAAACTGCATCGTATGCAAACCCTGCGTCTGAGTTGTTTGCTGTAGCGGTAGAGTACCCTGCAGATTGGAGCCTCTCGAGAAAGCTCTGTGGGGACTGGGAACAAATTTGACCAGCTTGATTGGCAAGGATGAGGCAAGATTTGGAGGTGAGCACACAAGTAAATTGTTTAATAATATGGAAAGCAAATAATTACTGTATAATATGTAATGAGACTAGATATGTTGTGTATTTCGCCATGAGTGTAAACAATTTCAGCTGACCATTTCGAGCACTAGCCCTTCTTCAGAGTAAAGAGACGATGCGCTATTGCTAGAAACGTCACCTGAAACTTTTCACCCTCATGGTGAAATATATATAATAACAAATCAATTTCAGTTGATCTATTCTAACAAATAACTTACTCGCCGACATCGAAAATCTAGTACTTTTAAAAACCAGTCTACCAAATATTTATTGTGCTGCGGTAGAACACATGCAAGTTGGCTTAATTAACGCCAATGAAAACATTAATTCTCTTGCCCATAATGACGGAAAATGAAGTCTTCTCTTAGAAAGAATGGAAAGCATGCGAGAGTTTTGCTAATGATAAAAATGTATTGATGTCCTGTCAAGTTGCCACGAAAACAAAAGCTGTAGTTGGAGGTCAAATAATTACTGTGTTATAGGATAGATCAACTAGGAAGTTGATTTGTTGTTTATTTAGCCGTGAGTGTAAAAAGTTTCAGCTGACGTTTCGAGCGCTAGCCCTTCGTCAGAGTAAAAGATGAAAGGCTAGCGCTAAAAACGTCAACCTAAAACTAAATCTAGAAACTAGTCGATCAAATAATTACTGTGCTGTGGTAAAACACAAATCGGCATGATCAAACGCCATTTGATGAAAATGTTAATTTGTGCCCCTGTCGCCTACATGAAGTTATCTCTTAGAAAAGTACTAGGGAGTTTAAGCAACGACGACGGCAACGTCAACGAGAACGGCTGCTGAATTCTTTCAATTCCCCGTTTGTCTTTTTTTGTTCATAAAATTCCGTTTTATTCTTTGATGGTTTTCAGAAAGGTCTGTAAATGGCAAACATTAGAAGTCTCCATAATTCAAGCCAAATGAACATCACGCTCGTATATATTTCGGCGTTCTGCAGAACTCGAAAATTGAGGTTTTCACGTTCTGTTTTTCAAGACGACGGTTGAAAAGTGGCCAGGTGGTTGCATTCCAACGTGTGGTTATTGTATTCTGTAATTAAGTCCATTGTTTTTATGTCGTTCTCGTTGACGTTGCTTTCGTCGTTGCTTAAACTCCCTAATGGTAAAAGAACGGAAAGCATGCATGTGAGACTTCTGATAATGATAAAACAGATTGTATTGAGGCCCTGCCAAGTTGCAATGGAAACAAAAACTGTTTGATGATTTAAAACGTTGTAAAACCAGCTGTAAACAGCTGACAGCAATCTGGTCTGACAAATGAAGCTTTTTCAGTATAACGTTTTGCGACACAAAAGGTGAAAACAAAATCTTTCCAAACATGTTTGCGTTAAATTGTTTTGTCTAACCAATCCAGAAATATTTCTGACGTTCTTGACAACACCACATAAGAAACTGTAAACTTATTAAACGATTTTGATGGACTTTTATCTTTCACATAGTTCAGACCTATCTTTTCCTTAACAAAAAAATCGACCTATATTCATTAATTATTTGAACGAATATTGTATAAAATACTCCGGCTTTCCCTATTCAATGGCGAATTTCGAAACTGGCTCTCAACGTGCATCATTTACAACAGGTTCAACCAACATACCAAGCCCGAAAAAGTTGAAGTCAAGTTTTGACCAAATTTTGCATCAACAGTGCCAATGTATCCTTGTACAGCGGTTTTCATCTGGCGGCGTGTGCAGTTGATATGCTCTTCCGATAGTCGGACTCGCCACCAGTCCTTCTCATACCACCCGGGCAGAAACCACACGTATCGTCCACCATACAGATTCTCGCGGTACGCCTGGATGACGCACAAAGAATAATAATGATAATTATTATTATTTGGCAATTTTCTGATAATTAGACAATTTTAAATCATTTTGCGCCTTAAATCATTTACTGTTCTGCTTTTGAAAGAATCTTTCAACTCAAATCATTGATTTTCGTAAATGAAGTTTGCTGCATGGCAGGTAAATTCTTACCAGAAGATATTTCCATATCGACCGGGCGGTAACGCTCGTCGTATCTTTCGGGGGTTAAAATCGTGGCCTGTGGTCTCTTTAGGAGGAAACGCGCGAAAAAAATAACTTTTAGAAATTTGGTATCCTTCTGAGTGTTCGATCAATTGCAAGACAAATTGTAGAAGCTTGTAGATGCCCTTCATTTCGGGGATGGCTAAAAACGCTTTGCAAACACTGCAGATAGCTTTGCCGCGAGATGGCGAACTAAAACACGATTTGTGAATAACATCTGTTAGAGGTTAAAATAAGGTTTGACCACACCTAACTTGGTATCTTTTAGGGCTTAAAATATGGTTCGACCACACCTAACTTGGTATCTGTTAGAGGTTAAAATAAGATTCGACCACACCTAACTTGATATCTTTTTGGGGTTAAAATAAGGTTCGACCACACCTAACTTGGTATCTTTTAGGGGTTAAAATATGGTTCGACCACTCCTAACTTGGTATCTTTTTGCGGTTAAAGTAAGGTTCAACCACACCTAACTTGGTATCTTTTTGGGGTTAAAATAAGGTTCAACCACACCCAATTTGGTATCTTTTTGGGGTTAAAATATGGTTTGACCACACCTAACTTGGTATCATTTAGGGGTTAAATTTAGGTTTGACCACACCTAACTTGGTATCTTTTAGCCGGGGTTAAAACATGGTTCGACTACACCTAACTTGGTCAGTATCTTTTAGGGGTTAAAATAAGGTTCGACCACATCTAACTTGGTATCTTTTGGGGGTTAAAATATGGTTCGACCACACCTAACTTGGTATCTTTTTGGGGTTAAAATATGGTTCGACCACACCTAATTTGGTATCTTTTTTGGGTTAAAATATGGTTCGACCACATCTAACTTGGTATCTTTTAGGGTATAAGAATTCAATTTCCCGGACGAGCATCCGGTTCGAAAAGTATTCTTTTGAAGCAGTACATGGAGCACGAAAGGGCAGCTTTAGACAAAACGTAGAAAATATTATTCCTTTCCTCTCCCGCCTCTCACACTACTTTCGCTGCAGCCTATTGTTCCACTTGATTCACACATGCCGGTTCATATATAACTCCAGCTACGCACACAGCGCCATCCGTACGGCTACTTTACCTGACACATTACTCGTACGGCTACTTTACCTGACACATTACCCGTACGGCTACTTTACCTGACACATTACTCGTACGGCTACTTTACCTGACACATTACTCGTCGAGCACTTGCTTCATCAAAATAACCAACAATTATTCTGGCGTCTTTTTCCTACAATAAAATGGATCCTGTTTAACATAACTGTTTCAGATAAAAACAACTTGGAAACACCATTTCATATTGGTTTTCTCAATATCAGCTTAACTGGTATCACAAAATCCTTCTCAATGTCGGGGAACACAAAAGGAGAAAAGGGAATTTGGACAAACAGACTAAGCTTTGTATTTCGTTTCAGTCTTAATATGCCTCAACAGATTAGACATTAGAGTAGTTAATTAATAGACAAAAAGCGAAAAAGCCAAGACTGACGTATACAAACAAATGTTCATAACAAATAATAATAATAAACTTTATTAAGCACAAAATTCAAAAAGCTGATTACGATGCTGTAAAAACTTCGGTATTTTGCCAGAATTTTGTCGATGGATGCCGCCATCTTGAATTTTGAAGTCACTGCGCTCGGGACAAGATTTCCCGCGTGTTTTGAACATGGATTACATTTGGAGTTTTCTTTTATGAAAATCAAACACTAAATTGGTCTTCAAGGATATGTATTGATCAGTCACACACAGGTTATAACGACAAAACAGTGAATGTAAATAAACCTTGATTTGCTTCACAGCTACTGCTGGATCTCCGCTGAAGCTCTCAGAAGCAATGATGTCAATCCCAAATTCAGACAACTTGTCCTGCAAGTCATCCATAATCTGACGAGTATAAAGTCCCTGTGTTATTGCTTTCAGTATAAAGTGTCTGGAAGTGTCTTACTTATTCTTTGTAAATTTCATCCCATGCTAACACATATTAGGGCCGTTTATGCAAAAGAAAATAAGACGCGTCCGAAAGCTGAGCTAAACTCGACCTACTCGCATAAACTGTATAATTAAAAATGCACGTTCAGGTTTTACACATGTCGCGTCCAACACAAGACACATTGACAACTAATATCATCAAGGACGCGTTTTACCTTGGACGTAAAACTGCTTGTATGAATGGGTCAGTTCGTGTCGAATGTACGTCGCGTCTTTGTTTCGTTGCGTCTTACTTTGGACATGACACTTCCCGTATAAATGGATCAATTCATGTCGAATATACGTCGCGTCACTGTATTTGCTCTGGCACGGTAACGTAAAGTTACTCAGCTATTAAAGGTAGGCAGTTCCGTAAGCTTTAGACTGGCTAACGTAAAGAAAAAGCAAGCACTCCCTGATGTGAATCTGGGTAGCATATCTTTATTGGCGCAAATACAATGCCTTGCGTATATATCATCGGTTAATGCTTCATCGTGTGAGGAAAAAGATTGTATAGGAAAAATTGAAAATTTGCCTCTTCCTGCTTGCAGTATAAACAAAAAGTACCAACAATTGGTATTTTAGTATGTGAAAGAGATTCGATTCAGGAATATAATGGGTATCATTTACAGAAGGGATATACTGATAAGGTGTATCTCCCGTCATTGGGATTCTTTGCCATTTATCTCATCAGGCCTTTAACAATCATGCAGATGAATAGAGCTGCACAATTCCTTGGCCTTCGCCAAACCCTCCCCTGAACGCCTATAAAAAGAGGCCATGAACTAAAAAACGGTCTGCAAGCAAGGAATTCTCTCATCCTCGTACCCCACGAAATGATCGATTGTTTGTCATTTACGTCGCCCAGCCTAGTATTTTATCGAAATATAGGATGTTGCTTTACTAACCGTTGAGTACTGCACGTCGTTTTTCTTGATCAGGGCCACTTTCCTCCAGTTGAACCTCTTGAGCAGTGATACTACAGCCATATTGCACGCTGAGTCGGAAGGTATTACCCTCATAAAATTTGGATACTTGGAATTATCAGACAAGGCAGGCGATGTGGAACCGTAGGAAACCTGAAAGGGAATTTTCGGATAGTGCTCCGATCAGCTGCTACCTGCGTTTGTGCATCGGAGGCCAACTGTTGGCAAGATGAAATAATTAAAAAAACTCGGTTTTAAGCCGCAACCCCCAACTCGGAATGCCTTCGCCTTCAGAATTTAGAAAGTTTGCGAAAAAATGGTGCGGCTTATAAGTGAATAACTACGATAATGAAATGTAAACAAGGATATCATATTGAAATCTGCTCAGAGGGGAATCAGTTCATAGCGTTTACCGAGCCAGCCCGCTTGCCGAGATTGAAATTCTCTCAATAATAAATGAATGCTTCGATGCTTCCATTTGAACTGGCCAGTCCTCTTTTCCAATTATAGAGAAGTTGCAAAGGTTTTGTCATCGGAAGTTTTGAACCCGCTGGTCTTCTTATATGATCACGGCAAACATAATGCGTGATCTCGCTAAACGCGCCAGCTGCCGGCCTGCGGGCTCATAGACATCCAGTGCCACTGGAGATCAACTGGCCTCCGAAAACATCTTGAGTTTTACACAACGCTGAATTAGAAGGTTTACTATCTTTACTATCAATTAGAGTAATTTATGACATTGTTACATTGCGCAATAGTACTGTTATATAATATTCAATATGGCGGGGTGATTGAGTCATAACGCCGTTTATTGTTGATTGTAAGCGAATGTAAGTCATTTTATTATAAGTGTATTCAAATATCACATTTTACAATGTTGCCACGAGGTCCTTAGTCCCCACACTTTTAGTTAACAACCTTATCGTGTTCTATTAGCGTGTGACTGTGTCAGGTTCAATGTTTTGTTTATTGTTTGGTCACTTTAAAGCCCACAATTTGAACACCAAAACATAACAGGGATAATATATTTCGAGAAACTGAATGGCGTTGTTTCACGAACAGAAAAGTTTATTGTCTTCGGAGAACAACCCGACTGCGAAGTTCATTACAAGAGCGCTTATAGTTAGGCTGGAGTTAAGGAGGAGACCAACTGTTTTGATAACCGCGTGATAATGAGGATGATCATAATGATATCATAACAAAAGGGATGATAATGAGGATGATCATAATGATATCATAACAAAAGTGATGATAATGAGGATGATCATAATGATATCATAACAAAAGTGATCATAATGAGGATGATCATAATGATATCATAACAAAAGTGATGATAATGAGGAAGACCATAATGATATCATAACAAAAGTGATGATGCTGACCACGATGTTTATTTGTGGTGGTGGCGTTGTGCAGTTGATAATGATATTGATAATGAATAGTAATTAAGTTCATTTCCTGTTGTGAAAGAATGCAATCCACCATACTGAAAAAGATGGCGGCTGTACATTTAACCACAATGCCTTGCGAACCTAACTCAATGAAAAGAAACAGTCCCGTGATGTACTAACAACATTGTGTATGCTAAATCTGAAGTTCTCGTATCCTTTCTGTACGTTCTTATGAGCGTTTTCATGTTTTTCGCGAGCTAGGAGTTATGGATAAATGTACCAGGCGCCATCTTTTTTGTTGCGGTCAGTTATGACGCATATACATATAGAGAGAGAGAGAGAGAGCTTTAGCTAACAGCAGTCTTCTTTTGTATAATTTTTCGAATCTGAACAGTACAACAGTCCTCCTTTAAAGCATTTTTGAGTCTACACAGTAGTTCATTCTCGTAATGTTAAATTACATGTAAACCATATTTAGGCTGGCAATATCAAGGTTGCTTGTCAACTATTTCTCCAACGTCCAGATGATTTCGATTTGAAGCTCTGCCGCTAGTAGCCAATCAGAACGCGCGAATACGTCTTGATGGACGATCCATTCATTACAATGGTTTTGTCATAATTCAGGCATCAAATTCTCAAAGCATGCAAACATTGTGTCACCTCTACTCGATCATCGTGATCATCGATTTTCCTTGAATGATAGCCATTCAATAAGCAAGACAGCGGCACATTTTCTTGCCATGATTTTTTAAGCTTTAATTCTCAGAATCATACAATAAACACGAAAAAACATTGCCTATTTCTTGTCTCGACAAGGAAAGGGTCCTGGCGCTATCTTGAAATCCGCGCGCTAGAGCAGTTGGAGCCTGGAACAAGGACCGCCCCATTTTGACGAACATTGCATTGCGCGCGCAAATCGAGATCATCTGGTAGCACGCCTGGAGAAACTGTTTAGTGCTTCACTGTTCAAGGAATCCTTCTCACATCCGAATACGGTTTTGAGGCTCGTTTGAATGCTGCTGGATCTCCAAACGTAAATCAGCGGGTTACAACAAGAGTTGAACAACACTGCAGTGTTTGTAAGTGGATATAACACGTGGTACAATACGTCACGCCTTAGCAACTGTAACTGGTAAACCGCTGATGCAAAGAGAGTTGGCGCAAAGCAAATGAACAGTGCTCCAGTTACATAAGCAACTGTCTGGGATCCACGCGCTGCTTTGATTGGACTAGCGGAAGGGAGCGACTGCTGAGCTGCAGGCTCAAGAGGAACTGCGGGTTTTATTGATGCTCTAACTCGTCGCGTCAGTCGTAACACTTTCACGTAAACAGTAAACACGATAGTGATGCAGACAATGACCACGACGGTACCTGTCATTATGTAGGCAGTACTGTTTACTCCGGGGAGGAAGCGAAGAAGTGTTATAAACACACTCCACACTGTCCAAATAATCCCGAACGTAAACGCAATGCGCTGAACTGTCACATGATTACTGTACTTGAATGGGTGAAATATTGCACAATATCTCTCCAGCGAAACCAAGCCCAGAGTTATCATCGATAGTCCCGTGCCCAAAAACACGATAAATGTGTAAGTCGCCAAGGAAATACAGTTGAAGTTTGTACTTAATAACTTGCTTGCTTGGTAAACTAGGAATGCTGGTTGGGCGATCAGCGCGACCAAGAGGTCTGTGAAAGCTAAGAAAAGAACCGACGTGTTGTATACAGTCTGTAGTTGCCGCTTCCTTAATATCGCTACGAAAACTAGGACATTCCCTGTTATGGCCAAAGGACAAGATATACTGTTGAAAACGATAGTAAATATAGTAACCACATCAGTCTTCCGTGATGAAATAAACGGAACCATATTCACCGTGTACGGGAGCTCCGTGCATATCAATGTTGAGTTGTTCATCGCTGTAATTATGAATATATATGTCCGCTTGAAAAAGAATTGTTCTGACAATATGTAGCAACCTGATGTACTGCGGACGACCGATGAAAAGAAACAGTAGCTGATTACACCAGATTTTTTTCACTGTCAAACTCAAACAGTGGTCCGTCAACAAACTTGTTCAGCTATCTCAATATGTACCTTCATACATGGTCAAATTCAGCTCACTCACAGGCAGTACAAGTGAGGATCGCACAACGAACACTGGTCTTGATTAGAAATCCGAGCCTTGTACTTCAGTAAGAACGTATAGCCTTCTTCCTCACTTGCTTCGGAACTGAGCTTTTTCGTCTGTCAAAAACTAGACATCTAACTTCGAGTGTGTTAAACAGAATTTAAAAGTCAATAGTTTGCTGTCCCGTTGATGGATTTGCATTTATAGATCGCAGACGGGTGTCAAAGGAGGGGTGCAAGGCAAACAATTTCAAAACTGCGGAAATTGACAAGACTTACTACAAAAGGGTCCATTTGCTTGCTGTTAATTGGATGAAAAATTACTTTAATATATTTTCAGTGCCCAAGGGAGTTATCCCAATAACTTTAAAGGCCATTCTATTTTAATTAATTCAAATAATGTTTTAGAACTTTCGATTTACGCTACAGCTACATCCGGATAATCCCGGTTGATAAATGAATTTCTTTCAGATTTACTCAGTGTCATTATTCATATGAACGTATTTTTCCACACACTGGGCTCTGTAAATGTAAAGTGCTTTTATTTATGAATTGTGTCATATTTTTTATCTTCTTTTTCAGGTTTCGTGAACAACTAAAGTTGAAATCATATTGCATCAGATATTTAATTTTCAATTGAAACCTTGAAGAAAACCTGCTTGCACACCGTCGGGATTCTTTGTATGGTATTGAAAATAAAATCTGTAATTTATTACCAAGTTCGGAAAATTAACCACCAATGAACTATTGAAACAAAGAAAAC
>JANSTR010103099.1:0-12198 GCA_025434805.1 Antipathozoanthus remengesaui | reverse complement strand
GCTTGTTTTCAGGTGCCGCGAAATTCACTTTGTTCAGAGAAAGTATAATTTGCGTAAATAATATTATAATATAAGTATAATAATATTTGTTTCATAACTTCAATTTTGACCAGCAAACATTGTATTGGAGTTGATTGACGTTATCCGAATGAAATTTCGCCATCAGTAGTCCCATCAGCAGAAAATGGATATAAACAATAACAAACCACGCCTAGGTGAACACGGTTCTTTAATAAATTGTACGTGTCTTATCTAGTAATTGTTTAAGTTTATCTTTATCGAGTCTCGTGGTTAAACAGTTTCAATATTTGCATGTGTCCTCCTCAACTGAGAATCAATGTTATGTTTATTTTACATTATAATAGTACGTTGACTTTGCTTTAGGCGTTTAATTATCTTTGAATATAAATTGAACAGCTACTGGATAGCAATCGATCAATCCGAACTCGGATAAATTTTCCCAAACAGTGGATAATATCAAAGATATTTTTCAGATCTCCAAATTCTTAATAAATGTCAGTTCGCAGATAAGTGTTGAAGTTTATATTAGGACAAAAAATCTCATTGCTTCGTTGAGCTTCGTTGAAGCCTGATTTGGACTGCTCATTGCCACAAAAGTCAGCTTCAAAGCTATTAAAATGGCTTGACACCAGACTTTCCTTTCTGGGAAAAGTAACAGCAATGCAATTTCTGTCTTGCTTAATTGTCATGAAGCCCCCATTTAATCTGAGTGATATTCAGAATTGATGTATAAACATTACTTTTAAAATCTGGAAATGTTCCCACTTCGATGTCTTTGTTTAGGCTAATTATAAACAGCCCTTTTTGTGAAAATATCTTACTCTGTTTTGAGAACTTAAACTGATTCGCCAGGTGAGAATCGACAAAAGAAAGACAATATGTGTCATTATGCTTCACAGTAAATTCCTTGAAACCAGAGCGACTGCTCTTTCGTGTTATATATCTTTTCTACTTATCATCCAATACATGTTGTTCGTTATATAGAAACTATAGCTGAAACTCGCCTAACTTTTAACTAAACACTCTATCATTTCCATCGTCGTATCTTCACCATCGATAGTTTTCGATGAATGACACACTTGGGGTGCGTTCGATTGACCCTATTCTGGAATAGGAATATGTGGAATAAAAACTTTGATCGACTCAATGAACTACTATTCTAAGATAGAAATATAAAAAATAGCATCTTGGTTTATAAACTCGTCCCAATTGTTAGTTCTATATAATTATTTCAATACTCCGAGAATCTAGGCGGATCCTTAAGATTTTATTCCTATTCCAGAATAGACGGAATAGGGTCAATCGAACGCACCCTTAATGCAGTTCGTAGTCGAATCTTGTAAGCTAAGTGAAAGAAACTTAGTACTTCAAGGTAGTATTTGGAAAGTGGATAGAAGTCTGAAAAGCACGTACTCTTATGATAAAAGTGTGATGTATATGTGGACAACACAAAGATTCGATGGTTTTTACAGTAAGATACACTAGAAATTATACATGTATTTGTACCACTGAAGAGAGTAGCAGTGTTCAAAGAAACGTTGATCGCACTTGGTAGTGCATGGAGTAAAATAAACTAAAATGTTTGCGGAACGAACGAATTGGTGGCTGTTATTTTGTAATCGGTGCTGCTGTTCGCTACGTTGCAAATTCTAAATGAAATTAACTGCACAGACTAAAACAATTTTGGTCGTTAAAAAAATGGTAACTGGGGAGTTGCAGCAACCCCTGCCCCGCCACTGCACTCACTCCGCCCCCCCACCCCCGGGCGTGGGCCATGAGGGAATAGTTTTTTTTTACTTATCCATTGTCCCTACAGAATACGGTGTTTGGTTATACGAATAATTAAAGCAATTTCTCATACATTGCAAACTATATAAGATGAAAAGCAAAATTCTCCCAAACTCAACAAGAAGGCCAGTCTCGGGCTATGGAACTGTTTTGAGACAGAACTGTTTTGAGATGCCAAAGACACTTGAAGGTCTGAATTGTGCCGCGGCCGTATAATCGCTACGTTTACGTAGTTCAGTTGAACATAATTTTGCGACCGACGTTTGCGCAGTAACTAAAATGGTAAGGACTAAAAGAAGAAGATTGGGCGATTAATTGAGAATGTGACAAATCCAGCTAGGCATTTTACATTTTGAATATCGAATTTTAGGAACAAGGATAACCAAATTAATTAGCAAACAGGAGCGCTTCTCAGCACTGACTCGAAAGCCTGGGTACTGGGTGTAAATTATGCTACATTGCGACTCAACTCCACTGGAACCATTGCAGCACTGACATGGAATCGTCCCATCCCAAGTTAATCAAGCTTTCTTTGGAGAAAATATGAACTTTTTAATTTGTAACAAGGTCGGCATGCTGTTTGAAGAAGGGCATTTTACACTCCTATCTCGGTTTAACCCTTTCACTCCCAGAAGTGCCAAAATGATGAGTTTCAAAACTCTCATTACATTTTTCATATATTTTCTATTAATAGGTTGGGAGAATTTTATTTTTGATCTGAGATAGTTTGTGATGGATGATCAGTTTTTATATTCTCAACACCAATTAATTTATTTTATATTGATACTGTGTGAAGAAGATAGATGTTGATGCAGTGGAGACTATGGGAGTGAAAGGGTTAAAGGGGCTCTTTCACCTCTCGGCTTAGGCACTTGTCCAAACAGTTTAAAAAATGGCACCATGATCTACCAAAACGATCTTTGATCGATCATGTGAAGGCTTTTTCCAACCACTTTCAAGGAGAAGCCCCACGATCGTGTTTGATTGATCTTAGCGAATTTTTCCCACTTTTACGGTGTCTTTTTCATACTTCAGAAAATCTACAGTCAAACCTCTCTAAGACGGACTCCTTCGGGACCGGCCTCAACTGTCCGTCTTATAGAGGTGTCCGTCTTATAGAGACTCGAGGTAAATTGAATTGGCTGAAAAACGCACTGAGAGCGAAAGGGCAATAGTGAATGGTGCTGTTTCCCGAAACAAGGAAAAGAGAAAGAAAGATTCTTCAGAAAATGCGCCTCAGCCCAAAAAGCAAAAGCATAATTGAACTACTGAATTACTAAAGAATACTGTACAGCACGAGAAATGATCGTAAAAAGGCTGACTTGACTGAGAAATGCAATAACAGTAATGAAGATCAAATTATAGTTATAATTAAGTACACACATTGTCATTAAAAAGCATTTTGTTTCAATGAAAAAGTACTTTTAACTGTCTGTTCGGTATTTTAAGGTGTCCGTTGTCCGTCTTAGAGAGGTGTCCGTCTTATAGAGACTTAAGATAAAGTAAATGACTGAAACAACGACAGGGACCAAGATTTGATGTCCGTCTTATGGAGGTGTCCGTTTTAACTGGGTGTCCGTCTTGAGGGGTTCGACTGTATATATATTTAACAATTATTCCACAACGCGCGTTGGATATGAGCTTTTAGATAGCGGGAAAAGTTTAAGTTTGAAAAAAGTACATTTTGCACCCAGGCTTAAATCAAACTTATCACATTCATTATTTCAAAAGAAAACTAGCGAGTCAGCGAGTTTTTAATAAGCCGGCTTCAAATTTGATATCCACCCTCCCCTACCCCAGGGCTTATCACAGGGATTACGTCATTGGTTGTTGGAACATTAAGGGAGATAATTAACGGAGGGTATGTGACATTAGCCTAGTGAATATTTCAGTTCCCCTTTCCGTCCTGACCAAACGCAGTTTTCGATGCGAAAACCACTAAGAAAAGCTGACAGGCTGCTGTGGTTGCCAATTCCTGAGATATTTTAATGGTCAAAATATGGGCAAATGGTGGCACAAAAACTAGTTATTTTTACTTATTTCGGCAGGGGGAGCGGAGTCGAATTTTTGCAAAAGTCCCGCCATCACGCAAGAGCGTCTTGGCTTTGTATTACCGGTTTGAAAACAGAAAAAGTAGTAATACATCGTTGGAATTCCAACCTCGACACCATAACGGCTTTTATCGAAAAAAGGAGCACCGTATGCGCGTTCATTTGAATTTTGAAGAACGAAATAAAAGAACCTCGTAAACTGTTATTCAAAGGACTGAAAAGGGAAGGGCGAAAGAACACGAATCTTACGGCCCTTCAGCCGTGAAAAATTGTAACAAATTAAATTGCAGAGCGCGGTAAATTAAAAGGACTGTACAGTTACCACCTCTTAGTTTGCTCAGCCCGTACCGTAAGTTTTGGATCCTTGTCTTTCCCTTCTTTTTATGGCCCAAGCGAGAAGCGTCGGTTCAGTGAAAATGGGGAAGACTCAAAAAACGAGGATAATGCAGGATATTTATTATTTGAAGCATTACGTAAATGGCATAAACAAAATAACGTTTTTTCAGTTGTTACAATCTGATTTTGCGATTATCCAAGTCAAATTCAACAACGTGTACAACTTAGAGGCCATCGGAAAATCGATTCCATCCCACTTAATAACGTCCATTGGAAGTTAAGAGGGGAAGGGGTCCTGGAAGTTGACTGTGGACATTAAGGTAAAAGGTCTTAAAATGAACGAGAAACAGTCTGAAACGCGTGTAATCTAAATTGAATCGATGCATTTTAATATCCAAATGAATATCCTATTGTTGTGCTGCGTGTACAA
Source organism: Antipathozoanthus remengesaui (assembly GCA_025434805.1). Lineage (NCBI taxonomy): Eukaryota > Metazoa > Cnidaria > Anthozoa > Zoantharia > Parazoanthidae > Antipathozoanthus > Antipathozoanthus remengesaui. The sequence continues at coordinate 7,572 of JANSTR010103099.1, read as the reverse complement.
TTCAATGGGCATTTGTAAATTAAACATGTCTTAGGAAAGTCTACCAGGCAAGCAGCAGTGTTCCAAGTCAATAAATAGGATAACACACATTTGCCAACAGCTGGAAAATTAAGCGAACTTGCAATACTGAACTGGATAATTGTCATATTACAAACTTCTAGTGCTATAATTATATTAAATATAATATCAAAACAGTATTGGACGTTAATGGGGGCGCAGGGTAACCCCATAACAGTTGTAATCTCAGAGTCCCGAAATAATTGGCTGTACTTGCAAGTTAGAACTGTTGAAGTTTGATTGAATTAGGTCTTCAGTTTGTATTAAAGAACCGTGTTCACCTAGGCGTAGTTTGGCTTGTTTTCGGGTGCCGCGAAATTCACTTTGTTCAGAGAAAGTATAATCTGTGTCAATATTTATTTTCATTAATTCAATTTTGACCAGCAAACAGTCTATCAGAGTTGCTTGAAGTTATCCGGATGATATTTCGCCATTCCAATCAGCAGAAATGGATGTAAACAATAACAAACAACGCCTAGGTGAACACGGTTCTTTAAATTGATTAATAGACTACTTGAAGCATTCCTCGATTGGCTAGAGTTTTAATAGCAAAATCTTCACCTGTCTGGACATGCAAGGTCCCAGAAATCACTGCCCAACAGATATTCCAATGTAACCCAACCAAACTTGTGCAATGATTTCTTGGGCAATCCATGTGCGGACACACAAAGGTATTGCTCAGTACTCAACCCAAGTTTGGCTATTTAAATCAAGGACTGTTTCAAGAAGTCAAACAATTGATTTAAATTTGCAAAGTTCAAAAGAGTAATTATTTCAAAATTTGAACAGTAGGATTGATTTTTTGCATAAACTCTTGACCCGATTAGATTGTACTAATACTAAATTCTTGACCAGGTAAAATTTTTTCAAATTAAATTGGTTGGATATTAAATTACCTTGTAAATCTTGCCCCCATTTTTTAGTTTCAATAGAATGAATACACAGTTCTGAATATGTTGTTTTAACAAATAGAAAGGAAATTTATCAGGTCTGAAATTTGGTACAGGATTTCAAAATTTTGTTGAAAAATAATATTGAACAGGGTTTGGAAATGTTTGTAGATGGCATCAAAATAATTTTAATAGAAAAAGTGTAATGGTCTCTGCTTTTCTCACTAATCAGACAGGGAGGCCATACAACTTATTTTCTTCAACTTTAATTATTCAATCATATACTCCATGTTAGAAATCTCTTAGCAATAAAATAATTGAATACATATAACATATTTCTACTACATAAATTGATAGAAAGCTCAGCGCCTCGATGTCGCGTTGTCATATATAAACCATATCAAATAAAGTTATTATTATAACCAAAAAACACAGGCAGTATACAAATGTGAAATGACTGCATTATTACTTTAAAAAAATAAAAATCTAACAATAGTTAGATTGCGTCATTAAGACAACGCACAGTACTGTTATATATCTGGCCATAATTGCCCGACCGTCAAGTCGATATCTCTATAAAGCACAGTACAATAGGGGGAGGGCTATTCGCTGCGTTATTTTTAAAATATTTTGATTTGGTGGTTCCCTATGGTGAGGGCCTGTGATTTTGTTATCACTTGCTTTTCGGTTTCTCTGCTTTCTTTGGGAGAAGGACTGCTTGAATGTTCGGCAGCACACCACCTTGCGCTATGGTGACACCCCCCAAAAGTTTGTTCAGTTCTTCATCATTTCTGATCGCTAGCTGAAGATGACGGGGAATTATCCTGCTTTTCTTGTTGTCCCGCGCAGCATTGCCTGCCAACTCGAGGATCTCCGCGCTCAGATATTCAAGTACTGCGGCTAAATAGACCGGAGCACCGGCGCCTACTCTCTGAGCGTAATTCCCTTTCCTTAGAAGTCTGTGAATACGACCCACAGGAAACTGTAGTCCGGCTCGAGATGAACGAGATTTCGATTTTGTTCCCTTCGCTTTGCCTTTGCCACGACCAGACATTTTTCAAGGCAGGCTTTTTCACAACTTCCTCGTTTCCAAAGTTTTGAACAATATGCAAATTACAGTTTGATTGTTTGTCACGTATTTATACCAAGACCACCTGAGAGCACGGATTGAAATCCACCAATCGTTGATAACAGGAAGTGACCTCTACTCCATGTTTTGAAATTGTAATAAGGCAAACAGGCAGAAATGTGATTCCTCAGAGGTACTCGTAGGAAAAAGCCAATCACATCGAGAGAGTTTCGATCCGCATACTTAATTAATCCGGCCCCAGTTTCATATAAATAGTCTAATTGGCGAGTTGTTCACAGTCGTTTTGCGTTATCAGAGTGAATTTACGTTAGGGAGGAAGAAGAATTAAAAGTTTCTATTAAGAAAATGCCTCCAAAAGATATTGCCCCCAAAAAGGGAGGAAAGAAGGCTGGTAAGAAAGCTGTCTCGGGAGACAGGAAAAAGCGCCACAGGCGAAGAAAGGAAAGTTACTCAATCTACATCTATAAAGTCATGAAACAAGTCCATCCCGACACTGGTATTTCCAGCAAGGCTATGGGAATTATGAACTCGTTTGTGAATGATATCTTCGAGCGAATCGCGAGCGAAGCTTCCCGGCTTGCCCACTACAACAAGAAGTCGACGATCACGTCTCGGGAGATACAGACCGCTGTGCGCCTCCTTTTGCCAGGCGAATTGGCCAAGCACGCCGTGAGTGAAGGCACCAAGGCCGTCACAAAATACACCAGCAGCAAGTGAGATCAGAGATGCTCCTGCTCCGATCCAAACTACGGCTCCTGTAGGAGCCACCAAATCTGAGAAAGCGAATGACCATTGTTTCTTCAAAAACTTGAACTGAGTCTATATCTAATATCATTTTCGATTTCATTCGTAATTCATTTATTGGTTGCCAGCTTCCGGTTCCCATAAATAGTTAAAATACTGAACATGTTTATTTGTATAGCATTGACATTTTACTTTGACTTTCAAGAGAGTACTTCAGCTGATGTGTTCAGTTCGTTTAGTTAGTACTGTTTTATTTTGGTTTAAAGCCAGTAGACAATTAACAATATACTAATGGAGCTCTAAGCAGGCTTTCGGGATGGTTTTGAGGGGGGTGGGTCCAGATAAAAACTATTTTAAAAAATCTCGAGTGAAACATTTGTAATTGTCACAACTGTAATGGCAATGTATGGCCTAGCTTTTAATTTCAGTGTTTAGGCATTGTTGGTCGGTTGTATTTGTTTGTACACATACTAGTGAATTTGGACATACCCAACCAGCACGTGGTTCATATCACATGAAGTCATGAGATATGAACCATAATCTTAGCATTCAGTTTAACCATGTCAGTTTTTTAAAAAAAATAAACATGCAAATATGACAGAGCAAATGTTGCATTTGGGGGAGGGGATGGCTTGGTAAGTTTCTGGGAGACTAGTACTTATTGGTTTCATTTTGGTTTCATTTAGGTCCATTTAGCCAATTGACATATTTTGTTGTAAGAAACTTGACTTGACAACTCTGTTATTGTGGCTTAATTCCATCTGTCTGACACTACTACAGAATGCATCTCACAACTGCACTAGGCCACCCTCTAGATTAGTTCTTCCATCTCTGTTTCTCAATTTCCCTGATGTTTCACTCTTGCAGTTGTTATCTGAAGGGACTTACCCAGAGCAAATCAAATGGCCGGCTGGCCCCAGTTGGAGGATTTCTTCTTATGGGTGGCTGGTTGTCACTTTTGTTGCCCTGACCGTAGCTGAGGAGTTGAGATTGATTCTTGCTCTCAATCACACAGTCGACATATCGACGGGTGCCTCGCAATTTTATTTTAATAAGATTCCAAACAACTAGGCCCTCGCCCTCTCTCATCAGTCTAAAATTTTAACCTGATTGCAACCTCACCCTGCCAGTTTTCTATTATCGTAGAACATGCATATGTATCGTCAAGTCACGATTAATGTACACGGTCGTGAACAGGTTGCCTTCAACCGTGGCTTGTTGGACTGGATCAGTCAGAAGCTAAAATATTTCTTTTTCGGTTTTGTAGCTGGAAATTGCTAATAGCAAGTGAAGTGCTATGAGTAACCATCCATGTGCAACTTTAGATTACAATACATATTCATAGTGAATAAGGTGATTATTTTAGTTAATGAACGAATTACATCGAGGAATATTTGCAGTAAATGTTGACATTGCGGAAAGTACACAATTGATATTTTTTCTGATTGATGCGTGTTGAGTAGGGCTTCAAAGCATCGCACAAAGGTTGTTTTATCAATATCTGAAAGGTTTTTTAAATAAAATTTATTTTAAAACAATCCAACTGCGAAATATTCGCGTGGTTGTTATTGTGTACCAGACTGGACCAGTGAGCTTGTTGTCTGCCGGACTGCATCCTATGCTAATGGTTTTAAAAAATAAAAAAAGTGTAAGTTGAATGAGTAATGTAACGACTACTCCATATAAAATCAATGGTTCAATGCAGCAAATTAACTCGGATTTGAAATATTTGCATAAACTACTTGTCTGTTTGGTTGTATAGTGTACTGCATTGTATTGTGCACAGTGTTATCATAATATTGCAAACATGTTCTAATTCCGGAAACATTACCTCACTCGACCCACATACATAGTATGCAAATTTTCAAACACTTTGTTTTTCAAAGCACGAGGCCAGACTGACCGTGCACCGTGAATGTTCAAGAGCTCTTACGTTTTGGAGGCATAACAAATCTTAACAAATATGCACAGTTAATGAACACTGTAGCTGAAACTTTAGTTCGATAGTTCAGTCGTTATGTCGATCCCTTGACACGATGAAATCGATCGCTTAACACATAAACATGATGGAAATGACACAGGTGGGTTTTCATTACATTCTTACATTCAGTTCGTGAATCGCCGCTTGTAGTTATACATTTTTCAGCAGTTGCTGACTTGCGTGTTGAAAATGAAAGTGTAAAATCGTCTATCAGTATAAATATTTTTCGAGACTTCTTGAAATAAGAATGAACGATTACTGGATTAGTACGAGTTCGGCAAGGGTATAGACAATATTCACAATAACTGATCAATATGAAATTGCAATTTTCGTTTTGCCACTGTCAACAAAACTGATAAAGTTTTGAGCGAAGTAAGGAATGGAAGCGGAACATAAGAACTTTTTCATACCCTTCCGTTCTTCTCCGTTCCGTCTTCGTTTTACAGTGTTTTTATTGAAAAAGTTCTTATGTTCCACTTGCGCTTCCGTTCCTTACGTCACTCGTGAAAACCAAGCCAAGAGACGGTAGTCACAGCTAGAATAGGGGCGACCTCCTCTTGAATGAAGAATGAGAACGGACTTTTGTCACTCATTTTCTTCCGTGTTGGAACAGCGCCCAATGACTACATGAAGGTCATCAATTCGATAAATCACCTGACTTTCTAAAGCGGGGTGGGAGGGTCGCCAGAGAAACGTCAGATTGACGTTTCTCGTGGAACAAATCGATATGTGCGGCTTCCCTTTTCCAAAAACGTCTGATCAGTCGGTTAGTGTGTATAGCTGCAGCATTCTTTACGCATTAGCCAATGGGAAGCACAACCGTACAAGCACGTGGCAAAACCGCACATTTCAAACATGGCGAATCAAAGCTTTCCGAGTCTTCACTGGTCTCGCGACAAAATGAGCTAGTGTGTAGTTAGACTTGCCACAAGTCGGGCTCAGTCAGGAGATGGAGAGAAGGAGCGCGCGAAGCGCGCGACCGAGCCACGAGCTCAGGGGCGTAGCCAGGGGAGGGTTCCAGGGGTTCCGGAACCCCCCCTTCCCTCTCGCGGCAAGGAACCCCCCTCTCTTATTTTTAACATAAATATCGAGGAAGCGATAAACACGTTCGCTTAACGGCAACCAAGGCGTCTTCTGTTTGCATAGCGTAAACGCCAAAGTCTTGTACGTACGTAATGTAAGGATTTTAGACCAACCGTTTTCATTGGAACCAATTTGGAATCCCCCCCATCCCTCCTAGAAATCCTGGCTACGCCCCTGGAACTGCGAGCGAAGCGAGTACTGGACCGGATATAGCGAAGGACTTTGCAAAAAGTCTAGTGTGTAGTGAGCTACGATCGGCACAGATTTGTGTCCGACAAAAAAATATCTTGAGTATTGGCTATTGCGACAAAAAATTGTGTAGTGTGTACATAGCTGGCTGTACTGTTCTGTGACGTGACAAGTTTTTGAAAGTGTCAGTGCTAGAGCAGAGGTTTGAAAGTGTCAGTGCTAGAGCAGAGGTTTGAAACTTCAATGAAGTGATATTTACCAATATCTAATTGAAAATGAGGTTTGAAATATTTATCTGCGGAAGACACTTCTAAAGCATACTACAGCATGTAAAGAAAGTCCAAAAGCTAAAGGGGCTTAGGTCTATTGGGGAAAAAAGCAAATCACATCCGTCAGTAGCGCAAGAAATTGGTTTTCCCATCATTACCCTGAACCCCCTTTCCTATTCGCTCACCCTCTTTCAAAACACCGAGTTATCCTGCAGGGCAAGTCACAGAAAAACTTTCAGCCTCTAGCACTATGGATCAAATAGTGATGAATTATTTTATTCCAAATGCATATTCTACTAAAGTTTACCAAATAAGGACCAGGACAAAGTGCGTGATAATTGACCAATTCGCAGAGACTGCGGGCTACAATGACTACAGATTTATTTTTACAGTGTTTTTAAAACTTCACTCTGTATTGAATAAGGGTTAAAAATGAATCCGCAGTTATTGCAATCAGCGGTAACTGCGAAAAATAACTAGTCAAGTCAGTTTGTTGACTTGGGGAAATGTTGGTCATCGTTCCACCTTGGTAGACAACGAATTTGAGGTGTGAGGTCTCCGACTGCCAACCAGGAGGTCCCAAGTTCTGAATCCCTGGCAATGTAGCCTGCGCCGCAGACAGTCCAAATCTCTGATTGACACAAACGAAGCTGGACCGGCTGCAACGCAGGCTAAGGCCCTGTAGAGAGTTGAACTTTGTGTGATGGGCTTCTTTCGCCACACCGTCCGTGGGCAGGGACGTTAAGTCGTTGGTCTAGTCTCTCGACCTTCTGTCGGGGTACTTAAAAGAGCCACACACTGCTCGAAAAACGTAGAATAATCTCGTTGTCGTGGTCTGTGAACTTGAGGCCATGACTTCATCACAAAAGGCCGGAATTGTGAACCGCTTACAGCGGCCTAGCGAAGACCCTCGCTCCTACTGAAACATATACAAACAAGTGCTGAAAAGCCCCGCGGAGAGTAGTTGATTGTATATTTTATTAGCCTGCGTAGCAAGTGTAAAGGGAGGGGGTGGGGGAAGAGCGCTCTCCCTTTGCACTTGCTACGCATGCAACGAGTTTCTCAGTTGTCTCTTGCTCCGTTTTTTTGGATTGGAGACTGACATAGAAATTTGAATGAGGGAAATTGCCTTCATTCTGTGTGTGTGTGTGTACTTCTCTTATGAGGTGTCCTAAAAATGATTTTTTTCACCGCTTAACATCCATTGGATGTTAAGGGCTTCCGCGGGGGGGGGGGGGGGGGGGGGGGGGGGGGGGGGGGGGGGGGGGG
>JANSTR010102988.1:0-12201 GCA_025434805.1 Antipathozoanthus remengesaui | reverse complement strand
AATAATAATAATTTTAATAATAATAATAGTAATTAAAAAATAGTAAAAAACGGTTTTCTGATGCATTTACAAATTCAAACAAACTCTGCGTTTATAATTGTAAAATTTTATACGATCCAACTTCTAATTAATACGATACAAAAAGGTATAGAGATTTAATTGTTTGAAATTTCTTCAACGATTCAGTTAGCGAGTTCCAATAATGGGGGCAGCACTTGAGTACACTTAGGTCTACGAATGTTCACTATGGTGAGCTATGAAAACTAAGCGAAGGTAATATAGTGTTTTCTTGTACGTACCTAACGAATGTTCACAGCTGTCAGTTTTACACTTGCGCTTGTCTCTACATAAGTCTGAACCTGACGCTCCCCCCCCCGGTTATAAGCCTAACCTCTCTACCCCTCCGGTCGTGAGCCCATTTCCCACTATGTGGAATCCAAATTCCAGACAGCTAGAGATTACTCACTGTATGTCTAAACAATAGATGAACGGTAAGAGTTCCATGCCTACCGTAACAGTTTTTGCCCGACTCGGTACAGTCGATAGTACTGTTGTTGCTGATGGCCAGCCTGACACTGTTCACCTCTCCTCCACTTGCCGTGCAGTGGAATAAGAACCGTACAGCGGTGTTGCGCTTCTCTGCCATGCGCACGTAAGGTGTCCACATCTCTTTCGATTTTACTATTAAATTAAAAAGACAAAATACGTTGCCAAACGGTTAACAAATATTAACCAATATTGTTTGAATATTTATATTTTACGTGCTTGTTGCAAGGACGCTTTGTTTTGACGTGTTCCGCACACTCCTGAAAAAACTTCTAAATTAGCAACTGAAATTTAAAATCCTCAGACATCTCGCCACTTAGCGATAGTCGATAGGAAAAAACATAACCTAGTACGACATTGCCTTATACGAAAACCCAAACCACTTTATAGAAAAAGGGAGTTTTTATGGTCTTATCAATACATAACGTGCCAAATCTCGCATTAAAATTCATTAGCTATCACTCAAGACCACTTCCGTGAATACCTACACTTGTAACGCAAGTCCAGTGTTCATAACCTTCACGTCAGAATCACGAAAGACAAGACACCAACATGTGTCACGCAATCACGTAAGTTTACCACACTCGTTACACGCCAATTAGTTTTCCTAATTTTAGTAGTATGTACCTTGTGGTTTCAGTTTGCAACGTCTTATCTTGATGGCGTGACCAACGCAATAAGCGCCACCGTTTCTTGGAGCAGGTTTGTTACACTTTCTGTGTTTAGTCTTTGAGCCCGCGATCCCTGCACACACGCTCCAGTTTGACCACTCGCCCCAGCCTCCGTGGATCACTCCCTCTAGCAGCCAACTGGAGAGGTTCCAGTCGCCACCCTTTAAAACTGAAAAACACAAGCGTCAGTCCAACTTTCAGTAATATAGTTGGCAAAAAAGGCAAAATAGTTATGAGGTTTCCTGTAAAACAAGCTGATCATATTTAAAACAAGAGGCTACAGGTAGCCTACAGTTGTGCCGATTTCTTTGTTAAGACCGCATCACTCCTTTAATTGATATTCACGGGATTCGAACCGTCACCTCAACTGGAACCTATTAATTGAATATAAAACTTGCGACAAATTTCACGCATACTACGAAATCATCCCATCTGAAAATTTATTTTCCTGAGATCTGTTTCAAAATATGATACTATTCCATAATGAAGTAAAATGAAGAACAAAAAAAAAAGCTCTTCAAAAGTGTTTCAGGGAAAAGAGAGAAAAAAATAGAAAAGTTCGAGACGCACCCGCCGGGACTCGAACCGGGGACCTGCTGCTTGTAAAGTCGATGTACAAACCACTCTGTCGAACAGGAAGCAGCCAAAGATTCCTAGAAGCTTGCGACAACCCATGGTCTAAACAACCAACCGTCCATGCAAGCCAAAAAATACCTAGTCCCTCACGGCCTACTGTTTGAATTCCAACCCGTTTCCAGCACAACCGTCCGTGATAACCGAGTTCCACTTTCGGTTATCATTGACTGTCTCCCAAGTATTCTTCCCACACTGACTGAACTCATTAACTCTTCACTGACCAGCTCTACCTTCCCAAAGGCCTGGAAGAGAGCGGAGGTTGTACCTCACCTTAAAGACGGTGATCACGAGGTACCCAATAACAGCCGGCCAATATCCTTACTTCCAGTGCTCTCCAAAGTAACCGAAAAGATCGTTCTTTGCCCGTTCAACAGCTACTTGTTTGAACACAACCAGCTTACAAAGCACCAAAGTGGAAACCGGAAATACCACTCTACCGAAACACTAACCCTTTTCGTCGCAGATCACCGCATCTTTAATGCTATGGACGATAGCAAATTTGTATGCAAATTTGAAATTTTAAGATTTTTCTCATTATTCTGCCACTAGTCATATTAGTTGCGAAATGAACACATAACTACAGTAGATCATACAGTTATACTATAAACGCTGACTCCGTTTTACTGGCAAATTTAGGTCAGGCGCATCAATCGCGAGTTTGAGAGAGAAGATCTCCAAGGTATCACCGTCACTACAATCGACAGTTTTCAGGTTGGTGTATATCATATATAGAATCGCTACATGGCTGTTAAGTTCGTTGATGAAGTAGTATTTTACAACTCTTTTTATATCCTTAGCTGGTTATTAAATGGGACTCGGTTTTGGGACTAAGTTTCGGGATTGTTTAAAGTTGGCAAGAAAATTGCATCTTTTCTGTTATTGCGATATACTGAATAGTACATTGTTAGCTTTTCAACAGGAAAGCATAGTTTGTATGCTTTCCGGCAGCTATCAAATTAGATCGTTGTTACATACCCTGTACTGAAATTTGGATCATCCTAAATTATACCAACGCAAAAACATAATATACGATATTTATAAGTAGCTATAGTTTTGAGTAAAGAAAAGTCTGCGAGGCCGTACAACGGCTATCCAGAATTGCAACATTTGTGTTAAACTATACGAACTACTTAAACACTCACAAGACGAACGTTTTCCAAAATTACATCATCGCCAAAAATGTAAATTATTTATGAATTATTTGAAAATAGCTAACTTTGTTAGTTTCTAATCTCATACCATAACTAAAATATCGGAGTTATAATTATGAAACATCACGTGAGCTAAGACGAACCAATTGGTTTACAGCATATGCAATCTACCTTGTGTTATCGATATATAATACTGAATAATTGATAATGAATAATTATACCGCTTTAAAAAGTAAAAATGATTATTAACTTGTAGGGCCAGGAACAAGACGTTGTCTTAATATCCCTTGTGCGTTCCCGTGGTAAAAGTATCGGTTATCTTGCTTCCCTCAATCGTCTCTGTGTGGCCATATCCCGTGCTCGCTGCGGAATGTACCTGTTTGGAAACGATCTGACCCTCTCTTCTAAATCGTCAAGTGGTTGGAAGGTACACAGTACTTAGGTTATGGAAGCTGATAACACTAATAGTAAATTCCCAGTACACTAATTCTACCTTGCTAACCAGCATTTCTGGGAGATCTTTCTGTTTGAATTGTAGTGGCCAATGGTCAGGTTGAAAACAAAGCATCCTTGAGATTTGCATTACTTTTTACAAAATAAAAAACTGTTATTCGAGAAATTCGCAAACTGACAAAAACTGCCGGACATCAACTTCTGACTGGTACAACATTATTTACCGTGCACTTCGTATTTCCCATATAGGACGAAGCAGTATTCAGGCTTTGACGCACTGCAGTTCAGTACCGTTCTTGTGCTTATAACATGAAAAAAAATTAAGAAAAGGTAGAAAACAACCAGATATGTTTCTTGCAACATGCCAAACTGAACAGTGAAGTGATTCAACCTTGTATATCGGTACTTGAAGGAAACACTGACAAAATATTGGGGTGATTTGAGAGAGTTCAGTAACTGGATCAGTTGAGTTAGCCAGTCACAATAGAAAATTGCAATGTCAGCTATATATACCAAGGTTATACTTCTATCTATTTAGAAAATCATTGATGCCATGGGACAACAGAGACTAACCGGACAAACTTTTCCTTTTGTGGACGAGAAGGTTGGTAAACACCATTAAGGTCATGCAGTATCTGTTGTTTTTCGGCATTTGTAAATCTAAGTCAGTAGCTGAATTAACTTGTAGTTAACTGGTATAAACAGCAGTGAGAGATTTGCGATTTAAAACTTTATGAATTTGAGAACATTTCCAGAAACATGGGGTCCCCTTCTGATGAAAAGTTCCAACATCCGTACTACTAATGCTAATTGTAATTGATCAATAGATCCAGATGCTCCGACGAAAGGCTTGCGCTCGAAACGTCAGCTTTCTTCTTAATTTACGGCGCGGAAAATTCGGTTTTCGTCAACCCTCGGTTGATTTTATCATACGTTTTACCTACCCGCCGACGCAGTCTATAGTTTTTTTAAAAAAACTATTTACTTACAATTACAGTAACAGATTTATATATCATCTTGTAGGTAAAAGGAAGCGCAATGGGTTACTGTAGAGGTACACACAAAGGTTAGTTATATAGACTGCTTTTGCTTTAATAGGGGATTATAATTACATTTTTATGTTCCTGACTGTTGATTTAAATCTTTTCTCTTGCTTTTTTTTAGCTAACCCATGACATGTTCCTTTCGTTGAACGCAATTCATGTGAGACGTGTTTAAAGAATCTTGCATGCACAAAGTGAAACTCATTTTGTAGTAATGAGTTCAGTGTTTTATCTTATTTGATTAACAGTTTGTAACTTTGATGTTAAAATAAATTTAGTATTAAAATTAATATTTTACAATTCACTAGAAAGAAGTAAACAAAGCTAAGTAAATTAGGCAGTGCAATGTAATACAGTGTGATGTAAGAATTGCCCGATTGAAAAAATGTTTCATATATCTTGATTCCAGATCCGTCACATGTTAATATATAATACACTTATTAGTGGTTTTGTCCAAGCCCAATATAGAAAGATATTTAAGTCAAGACTTTAATATCTCTCCATATTGGGCGAGGATGAATTCAATAAGTGCTTTATTATACCGAAGAAAATAAAAAACACTAACTTTATTTCACTGACTTTGACTTTTGTTTCATAAATGCCGAGTTAGCAATGATTCACTCGAAGGACGAAAGTCACTACAAACACTGCCAGTACACCTGTGATAGTAAAATTACATAACGTGAACAGCAAATGGTTGAGCAGCCGTCACGCCATATCCCCAACACTAGATCACATGCCAAAAGTCCAATAGGTTGCTGTCCAATATGATACTGTCCAGTATCGTCATATATTGGATCGGCACGTGATTGCAAAGCAGACATATGATTGGTAGTTTATCACTGAGGTATAACTGTGCTTGTGTTTTTGTCCACACCTCCTCATCATTAGCATCATAAATCTCATTATCATCATCATCTCTCTCCTACTTCCACTTTCCGAATTGTTGTTTCTGAGAAGCACCACGCATTTGAACAATTTACACTTCAGCTCTTGTCCATTCCTTCCCCAAAAACTTGTAGAACTGTCTGTTGTTTACATTACTATCAGATGACGTTGACACTACTCGAATAAAGAAAGGATGTCCTACCGATAAACTTCTTCAAGAGCTTGCAAATGACATTCCTACTGAATGGAAGAAAGTTGGTCGCGCTTTAGGACTCGAAGATAATGAGCTGGATGCGATTGAAGCTGATGAAAGCCGTGCTTACGAGAGGAGTTATGCAATGCTGAAAAAATGGAAGCAAAGCAGAGCTCATGAAGCAACATTTGAGGAATTGGCGAAGGCTTTGACTCATAAGACCTTGAAACTTGTACAGTTGGCACAAAAGTATTGCTATGAGAATGTCAGTGGTAAGGTCAAGATTCATTATCATTATTATGAATTATAATATTAATATTGCAATTCGTACCTTAATTATAGCGAATGCAACTAAAGTAAAACGTTCGTTATGGCTATACAACCGGTATTCGAAGTGAATCGGCGGAACACACAGGAACTAATATATAGATATATCAATAAGAACAGTATAGTTGAGTATAAGTAACGAAATATACAATAATTGTTTCTGGCCGGGAGCTGTTCGAGCTATGTTTAGCTGTGATGGTATTCCCATAGCGTGATTGGTTTACGAGCCGTTCGTGTTGTGTTCAGTAGTAATAAGGGAATTGCCATAGCTTAGTTGCTTTATAAGCCGTTCGTGTGGTGTTCAGTAGTAATAAGGGAATTCCCATAGCTTGGTTGCTTTATAAGCCGTTCGTGTGGTGCTCAGTAGCAGTGAGCGAATTGCCACACCGTGACTGCTTTATGTGCCGTTCGCGCAGTGTTTAGTAGTAGTGATGGTATTCTCATACCGTGACTGCTTTATGAGCCGTTATCGCTGTGTTCCGTAGTAGTGCGGGCATTCCCATGTCGTGACCGCTTAACAATCACATAGGATAAAATGGAAGATTGAGTAAGCAGAGGGAGAGAGAGAGAGACTGCGCAATGGCGGCAAGTAGATACACGTGCTGGAATTTGCTCCGATACTAATGATCGAAAGTCAGCCGATCCAAACCCGCCAAGGCCCAAACCAAAGTATTATTGATACTGAGCATTCTGTCGCACGATAGAACAGGTGAGGTTTGGACAAGTCAGTGTGTAGTTTGAAGTTTAACACCATCACAAACAACAGCAAACCCGCAACGGTAATGGCCGAACAACAGGAATGCAAACTAGAAACGAATCGCAAACGAGCGTATCACAGTGACATTACTATTAAAAGTGGAGCAACCAGAACAGTGAAGTGGACAGGTCAGATGTTTTTGGATCTGCAGGAATGCAGAGACAAAGCTCTGAAGCTGAAAAACAGCGAACAGCCGCCAACTAATGCAAACGGAAAGAAGAAAGGATATGTGGAGTTATTGCATGAACAATGGGTTGCAAAGCGATATGAGCATCTACAAATATCTAATGTTAATTTGCGGCAGAGAGCCAGTTCATTAAGTACTAAACTCAACGCTGGGAATACAAGGGAAATTCTGGGAGAAATTGTTTCACAGCAGATTGAACATCGATCCGATAACCCCGAAACAAGAATTAATATTCAAGACCAACATGAACATGAAGCCATGCTTCCAAACAACTCATGATCAATTATGGAAAATTCTGACCCATTATCTGAAGTGTCAATAGGAACTATAGTATCCGATGCAAATGCGCTAGAAACCAGCACTAGCGGTACACAGCCGGGGAATACTGCAGAAACCAGCACGAACAATGCACCATCGTCTCAAACAACAACAAAAGAGATCATCATGTCGCCGGGAAGTACACAAACTGGAATGACAAAAGAAGACCAAAACAAAGAAACGGTTCGAAGGAAATCAAGAGAAATATTCTCAAAGATCTCGACCGAACCTGGCAACTTTGAGGAACGCAAATGGTCAACAAGATCAGCTAAGATACCATCAAATCAATCGCTGAAACAACTACACCAAATAGCCGAAACCCTATGGTCTGATGAACACCGGATGAATGCGAGCCCCGAGCTTAAAATGTGGTTAATTAACTGCATTACGTATGCAGTCGCTGTCGCCGGGCTGATATGCACAGGAAAAGCGAAAAAGCACCCAGACCAAGGAAAACAAAGGGGAAACGGAAGTGCAACACGAGAACCATCCTGGAAAAGAGACTTCAAGAGACGTCAAAGGGCTAAGAAAGCAAGTATCCATAGCAACAAGTGAGCTGGAGAGAATTAAACGCAACGAGAAAACAACCAAGAAAGGGAAGAAAAACAGAAAATATCTTCAAGAACAAGGAGTCAAGATATCATTAGCAAGCCTCACAAATTTCATCGAAGGAAAAAAGGCCGAGATTCGAAGAACAGTAAAGAGGAGACGACGGAAAATTCAGCAAGACCGCAATCGAAAGTGGAATCGTAAATTTAAAGCACAACCAAACGTCATCTATTCACAGTTCAAATGGAAGAAGCGGTGCCTGAGCAGGAAGTAGGAAAAATTATTATCACAGAAGAAACGATTACTGAAGTGCTAGAAAAGAAAAAGAACTGGTCTGCCCCTGGTCCAGATGGGATATGCAACTACTGGCTAAAGAAACTTACTACTTTGTACAAGCCGATGGCAGACGCTTCCCAGGGACTGTTGATAAGCCAAGAACAACTGCCGAACTGGCTCTCCGCCGGAAGAACAACATTGATCCCGAAAGAGGGAGAATGGAGCAGAGCCAACCATCGCCCCATCACGTGCATAAACACTGTTTATAAAGCTATCACCACTACACTCATCAACCCCGTGAATCAACACCTGGCAGTACCACTCTAAACTAATTCCAGCAGGAACATACTAACCTTTCTTTTTTAACAACTAGCTCACAGCACTTAACTTTCTATTCAAAACTCCTAGTTCTATAAGGAATCTTGGCCTAGCATGCATTAATCCTAACAAGAATCCTAACGAATACAAAACTGAACCTTGAAGAGAACATTTAAGGTTGGAAAGTGCGATTGTTAGTTTTAGTATTATGATAATGAAAAGTAACCATCATTCTGCACTAATTAAACACATAAATTTGATAAACCTGATTTGTATATTACACTGATGGAATCAAATGTTGCACAACTATCATTTTACCTGGCTGTATGGCGCAGTCGAGGGTAAATCCCGTCTGTGTTGTTTTGTTGCTTAATGCGACGTACATCTCCGGTGTGAGATGTTTGGCCATGAGATTGTTGTGACCCCACAGGGATGGAAAATTGCAGGTTGCCTTTGCTCTTGCTTCAAGCTGTTTCTGTTTCGATTGCGCAAACCTGTTCAGCAAGTAGACGCCGCCAACACACAGACTGATACCTACTGCTGCGAGCCTGCGATCACTGATAACGGATCTACAATCTTCCCAGTCAAAAGGACACTTCACATGTAATGAAGGGAATTTGCTAAACACTCCGGCCATCTTGACGGTAGTTTTTTCAGTCTCAAATGCGCGCAACGATCTATTGCAGCTTTTGTGATGTACATAACTATGTAATAATCTTGCACGTGCAATAACGACGCGTGCCACGAATGGACTAGATTTGAATTAGAAGTTACCTCTAATTACGTAGCCTCCAATGCAGTCGCCTTATTTCCTTCGCCAAGGCCTCATCGGAGGGAGGGAGGGAACCCGCAGCTAAGGAAATAAGGCGTCTGCATTGGAGGCTAAATTACGAAGACTACAGATTCATTATAACAGTAGCCTCGACATAGTGTTGAGTTCATGGGAGAATTGAGCTGTTAATGTTCACAATTCTGTGTATTGTTTTTACACTTGAGGTTACAACTAAAACAGAATATGGATAATCACTGTTACTTCCAATTCGAAACTGGTCTACTGGTTATACTCTCATTAGTTGTAATATAAGAAAACAACAATGTTATTTTTAAAATTTACAGTAATCTATCGAAATTAAATGTAACTGACAAACTGTCAAAAAGTCATTTTCCTGCACATGTGGTCAAGGTATGCAAAGTATCCAAGTGAGCTATAGGCGAATAACAGAATTGTTCACGTTTAACGAATCACACTATTTTACATAATTCAAACTTGTAGGTCCTGTAATATGTTTGGCAGCCAAAACCAGCGTCCTCAGTGCCAGAATAAAGGAAGCCCGGCCCTGCTGCAAGCCTCAAATTTTTGTGCAAAATATTCCTCCAGGAAATGACTTTTCAAAGTTTGGAGTTCTGTTATTTCAATTTTGTGTATCTCAATTTCTAAATTCTGTTTCTGTGTGTGTTGATAACTTTAATTTTAAGACAACAAATTGCGTCTATAAGATTTCGTACTCTGACATCGTTATTTTTTCTAAATGGTAACTGATGGAGCATATATTTCGAGAATAAATCCTCCTTTCACACTTTTTGTGTTAAAACAGCATTGGTTAGCTTTCAGGTTTTTCAAAATCTCTTTATCTAGTTCACCAAAATTGAAGCCATAGTAATGTTTCATTGCATAAAAAAGATTTCCCTTTGCCAGGTCTTGCTGGGCCGATCGGTCAATTCTTAAACAAAACCGAATCAGAACCTCTTATTCTAGACTTAGCCTTTCATAATGATTAGAACTGTTAATAACCTGCGAAGCAGTCCCTCGATAGCAGTCCCACTGGTGCTTTTTGAACGTGTACAAAGAAAAGGGCCTGGTACCTGTTTCGCGGATCGGCCTTCTGTCTCACCGTTCTCTCGCTTCGCTCGGTGTTCGAGAGGCTATGAATTCGAGGCAAGCGCCTGCTTCGCAGGCTAAACTGTTCAGTTTTGCCGTTCCGGGCAGAACGAACACGGTGATTTCTATTTCATTTAGACACGGTGGCAAAAACTGAACACGCACGTCTTGGCTTACCATTAATAATAAGATAATAATCGCCTTTTTTATAGTAGAATGACAACAAACTGTTCGGTCGACCATGCATTAAAACTGCATGGTGTTTTTCCTGTTCAAATTAGGACGACAGGATAAGTCTTACCTTGAACAAACATTAAACAAGATTATATATAATAGTTGTATCAAAAGCAGTTGAGTATACTGTTTTTAGCTGCCGCCGCCAAAGGGAGTCAGTAAACACATGTACAACCAGAGGTTTTCAAACAAATCTGATTCGCGTCACCAATCCTGAAATGGCGCCAGTTCGTCAATGTAGATGCGCAGCTTTTTCCCGTCATCTTCGAGTGCTGCATAACAAAATACTTTCTTCCCAGTTAACATTGAGCATCCAAGGACACCACATTGTGTAACAATGTGATAGAGCGTTTTGTTCTCCTGAGTAAAGTCCAACTCCGTGCTCTGGTCGTAAATACGTAACGGACAATCTGGTTTATTACTGTAATTCTCTTGAATTTGAACTTTTACTATAAAACGCTGTTTGCTTTTGGGATTAGGCTTTTTTCCTTGCCCGATTCCTTTCAAACGTGGATGGAAAACACGAGAATCTTGTTTACCAAGCTTAGGAGCATCAGTAACAATTGAAAAGTTTTCAACTAATGCTGAGCAAAGAGGCTTGTGATTTTTCCAGTGCTTAACTTGGCAATCTTTAGAACAATAGCGAAGCTTTAGGCACTTTGAACATGTCTTGAACATACGCTTTTCTTCATTTGGCGTTTGATGACAATATCCACAGCGTGACCCAATAGAGGCTATCACAGATTTTGGGTGTTGCCAGCCTTCGTTATTTCTTTCAAAGTGATTATTATGTAAAACTGGTGGGCTAGTAAAGATCGGAATGCCAACTTTGCAGCCTGGCGTATTTTCCAATAACTCGACCCTTGGGTCATTATGAAAGATGCCAGGTCCAGTGTGATCTCTTATGACGTTTTCTATAACCACAACCTTTGCGGAAAAGTTACATTCTAGTCGAATACCACCACATTTATTACTGTGTATCTCATTGTTTTCAATTGCAGCACAACTTGTATCACCTATACAAATTCCCCAGAACCAGTTTGCAAATATTGTATTTTTACGTACAGTTGCGCAGCATCCGTATCTCACACATACGCCATGCTCTCCGTTTTGGAATACGTGGTTATCGTTTATTGTGACTTCAACACCGGTTTTGATTACCTGTATTCCGTAGGAGACATTTCCATAAATTTTGTTATTTTCCACCACACACTTTCCTGCATTTGGACCGATACATATTCCTTGCCATTGATTACTGTGAATGATATTGTGTTTTGCATAAAATGACCCGCCATTGCGAGCCTCCAGGGCTGCAAGTGAATGTTTGTAAATTTTGCATTGTGAGACAACTGCTCTAGCATTTTTTCCGTTAACAAGAATGCCACCCGCCCCATTTGAAATGTCACAGTTCTGAAACATCACATGAGATCCAGCTGCTAAACCAAGTAAACCAAGTCCTTCACGAATGTCGTTACTAAACTGAAAGAATTCCTCTCTGCAAATAAGACAGCCCGGACACTTTGGATCGTGTCTCGCCTTTCGCTTCTCATCTATCTCACTGTAGCGTCCATTCTTTAGGGTGGAGTTAAATACACTTCCAATGGAATTGTAGGCTTCAAAATTTGCATGGTTAAAAGAAACATTTTCAAAATGAAAGTGGCTGAAATTTAATGATACAAGGTCTAGAAGATCGATTTCTACTTCTCCTTCACCAAAAATAATTAGATTGACGCCCCTGTAATTATGTTTAGAAAAATAATATTTACCTTCTGTAA
>JANSTR010102877.1:0-12204 GCA_025434805.1 Antipathozoanthus remengesaui | reverse complement strand
CCCCCCCCCCCCCCCCCCCCCCCCCCCCCCCCCCCCCCCCCCCCCCCCCCCCCCCCCCCCCCCCCCCCCCGGAGTCCTTTTTGTAGTGCGTCTTCGTGTTTAAGCCGATTCATATGAATATCTGTGTTGTAGCACTGGGAAAGTTTAGTAAGACGGATTCCCAGAGTGAATCTAGGGAGAACAAGACTGAACTAAACACTGGAGTAAACACAACAGGGATAGGGTCACCTCCACAACCATCCCAGAAACAGGATGATAAATCTACCGAGCATCAACAAGACTTCCACAAATCATCCGCAATAACACCAAGGTAAATAAACAACAATTGTTGAATAAAAAGTCTTTCTTGAGAGTAAATGTCGTGGGAGTGAACATTTTGTAGTGAAACACATCTGAAGAAAAATTAGGAGGTTCAAAAATAAAATATAATGTATAAAACAGGTTATAAGGAGTGCAATGCATTATGACAGATGCAGGACAAGTTTCGTGTTTTCTTGGCTCTGCCCAATTTCAGCCAAATTTGTAATCTTTGTTAGATTGTACATCTTTTGTGAGTGTCTTTATTATCATCATCATCAGCAGCTTCATCATCATTATAATCATTATCAACATTAAATGAACTTGTCGTTACAATTACTGACGCTGTTTTTCTACTTTTCAATTGATTGAATTCTCACACAGACTGGAAAACGATGCATCACCGACAAGACAACCAGGAATCAAAGCCGAACTATGCAAGGGAAATGTCCCGGTGCCTGTTGGTATTGCTAGTTCTCCGCTGACCAGAAGAGGAACCAATAAGAAAACTATTGTCCCTGGAGTACCGAATGAGGAATTTATCAAAAGACAACGTTTCATTCCTGACACAGAGGATGGCAGGTTTGTACAGCAACTTGTAAAATGTTTCAACGGTGTATTTAACATTAGTTGTTTTAAACTTGAACTGGTACAAATAATTTTAACATCAAAAGAATTCTAAGCTGCTAAATAAAAACAATATATGACTTTAAATAAATTTGAAACGTCTTCAAAAGCAGACATTTTTAGTTTAAATTGTATTGGGAACATGGCGTCCAGGGCTGTATGGAATGGAAGGGGTAGAGGGGAGGGTAGAAAAGAGACAATTGTATCCCCTCCCCCAAGCTAAACAGACAACAAGAAGTGAAGAGATATATAAACAAAAATCCAAAAGAAGGGTATACATCCATGCATCCTCACCCTAACAAGCTTGCTGCCCCCCTCTGACCGAATTGCTGAATACGGTTATTGGGCCATCCTTCTAAACAAACAACAGATTGTCTCATTTGACCTCAGCTGTCTCGGATACTCTTGTGCTTCAAAACCTTGTGATGTTTAGGGCCTGAACTTAACTTAGGAGCCCGACATATGTTTGGACCTTTGTTTTCTTATCTTCTGGTATTGACAGTATTGTCACATTTCTTCAAAACCAATTAAGACATAAAAACATACAGTGATAAATTTGAAACAAACGTTCAAATCTCTCGACACGAGCATCTTGCTGTCTTGTTTAAAATTTATGACTGTGTGTTTTAATCGATGCGTTCTTTTAAATAATTATAACATAACGGTTCGAGGATTTATTTTAGATTTTACGTTTGGTTCGTAAAATATAGAGAAAACGAAGATTATCTGAAATTGTATGACGACGAGAACACGACTGAGGCAGAAGGCGAAGCAGAGACTTTTGAGAGCATTCAACTTCAATTGGACATCATCAAGTCACTACGAGAGCAGCCGTGGTCAATGGCAAGAAAATTACAGACACTTAGGTAAACATAGTATAGAAAAAATTAACAGTTAGCGTGAAACAACAACAACATTTATTTGTACCATTTATTATTATTTATTTATTATTGAAGAATATAACCTAATTTAGGTGACTGGGCAACTGAGATAACTATAAAGAGCTATTATAGTTGGTGGTAATTAAAATTTAGAAAAAGAAGGAAAGAAGAAAAGTCAACTATATGATATAATGTAAAGGAAAAGGAAAAGAAAACACCTCACAAAATCCATAAAGGAAAAATTAAAATACTTCAACAAAGCATTTTGTCAAAACTGGGGATAAGGATTTTAATACATACTTAAGGAAATATAACTTTTGACAATCGCAAATGTTTCAGAGATTCATTAATATCGTTCCAAACTTTTGGGCATAGTTGGTTCGAACTGATGAAAACAAGAAAGTGGATCTAGTTGCTATAGTTATGCCTGCTATCAGTGGCCAAAAACCTTGGAGAAATGATACATAAAACATGCAGTATAAAAAAACGGTTATACAAGACTGTTTAAGAATTTTTAGTTGCGTAAAAGAGGAAAAGTATTAGTAGAAATTTGGAAAAAATTATGATGCAGATTGTTCTCTTTTTTGCTATAGTTATGTCTACTATCAATGGCCGAAAACAAAGTGTGAAAAACTTGGGGAGATTACCCTTGGAGAAATAATACATAAAACATGCAGTATGAAGAACGATTATATAAGGCATTTTAAGAATTTTTAGTTGTGCAAAGAGAGGACAAGTATAATCATCAAATTTGGAAAAGCTTATGACGCGTATTATTCTCTCTGTTGGATTTCAAGAGGTTTGAGGTTAGAATTATCAGATTATATGCATTTTCCCATACTAAACAGCCATGCGCGCGTACTTCAGTAAAACAAAAATACGTGAAAGATTAAGGATTTGTTACAGTTATATTGTCTAAACCTCCCGGGGAGAGATATTTAGTGGGTATGCGCCGCTTTTTTGCTCCAGACTTTCACCCATTTCGATGCAGACCATAACTTGGGTGAATTGTGATACCCTTTTCAATTCCTTGTCACTAGAAATTGTTATCTCATCCCAACCATGTCACACACTGAATCCAAACTTAAAGATCTAATAGATATATGCCCTATAGTCAGAACCGTAATACTTATACTGGCTTTAAATAGCGCACACGCAAAGGATCGCCGGGGAGTCCTAATATTATACCTTAAACAGGCAAAGGAAAGGGGGAGGTCAAATGCTTAATGTACTTATACACCATTGCAAAGATTATCCTCAAAATATAGTTATTAGTTCAGTTAGTTCAATACATTTTAGTACTAATGTAAAGAGTTCCCTTTATGTTTATACCTTCAGAATGGCAAAGCGATATGTCCAGGAACATAGTGTTAAGCTGAATCGTATGGATCATTTGAGAGAATCGCGAATACGGGTAAGTTGGCGAGAGTGTTTGGTTTCAGTCTCGTCTCTGTCTCGAAGATTGGGAAATGCATGGACAAGTCCGAGACTGAAAAGCACCTTCGTTCCTAGTCTTGATGCCTATTGTTGTTGATATTGCTTCTGTCTACTTCGTGCATTTGCTTGTTATTTCTTTCTGATCTGTTCATTTGCCCATTCTTTCTTTCTGTCTTCATTTTCTGCTTGTAAATGATGGTCATCTTTTAGTTTTTCCGTAGGTTGAAGAGAAACTTTTACAACTTTATTGTATTTTTCATTCCTTGGGAAAACAGGATAAAGAAAATTGAAGGTAAGAATCGTTTTAACTCTCGTGAGTGTTGTACGATCCTTCACGGCTTTGCACATCCTCAAGGTTAACAATCAAGGTTTAAGCTGCTTACACACTTTAAGCTAAATATATTTAAACTAGCACTGTTCAAGTGTTATGTAACTAACAAACCACTGTAAAGCTCACCACCACATTAAGGTCATTCAAACTAAAACATATATTAGAAGGTTTTGCCAGCTTGGTTCATAACTGTTACTCTGATCATTATCATTACCATTATGTCATTATCATTATCACTGATTATGATTATGATTTTGGTTAATATAAGCCCGAGTAATTTTGCTCTAAATAAAGGAATTAAAGCAAATCAGCGTAAAAGAAATGACTCAGTCCTGACAAGAAAAGTTGATTACATTAGCTGATTAAATGATTCAAAATACCACCAATAAATTGGTATCACTTGATATTTCAAAAATACAGAATGAACTAACTTTATATGAAAGAATATTGTTTTCAAATATTTATTGTGGTTCTTTTGGATTTACGTTTTAATTTCTTTAGAAAATTACGTTGTGCCATTGATGATCACGTTTTTGAGTTCATCAACTCTCCCCACCGATTCCCATACGTCACTTCAGCGAAATCAAACAACTGACCCATAATTATTTCTTGTTTTGACGATCGAACAGGTCACTTCGGTGCGGGTATTGGCTCGTTTTTTCTCTTTCTGCGATCTCTAGTTTGGGTAAACGCCATCTTGTTTACATTCATCTCGATTTTTATAGTCGCTCCTCAGGTAAGAAACTTGATATTACAACCAGTGATTGCCCATGCATTTTTACGATGCCATCACAAGCACATGAACATAGGCCCAAATTTCTAATTCGAATCCCGATAAACGAACCCTCCCTTCCCTTAATCTTTTATCCCGAAAAAATTACAGTAATTGGTATTGCGAATACCCATGTTTTAACGAATCAAATTTGGGGTCACAAAGACCTGAATTTAACGAAGGTATGGTGATAAGCTCTTGTGTTGTTTTATGTTTTGTGTACATCACACAATTAATTAAATGCAACTCACCCACGGGATTCGCCATTTTGCTGTTTAATTTTGTTGCAACCCCGATATAAGAAGCTTGAGAACTTAGTTTTATTGGGCCGGTTACGCTGTAGTTTTACTTTGACTGCACTTTGTTTATTTTAGCATCTATTGAGATGCTTTAAATTCTAGTATAGTGTTTTTGTGGGTCAAAATATAATTGTTATCTTCAATCCAACAATGCCGCAATTATGAGGCAAAAACGTTAGTGCACAAGATTATCACGTGATTCAAGTTCAAAACTTGCTTTAACATCAGAAAGGTAAACATTGCAAGCGGGCTACTTTGATCTTGCGCGGGAGGGTGCCTATAGTCAGCAGTGCAGTATGGCATGTTACGAGGTTTGGAAAAAAAGTTGCAAATATTTTTTGTTTCAATTTGATAACCATGCAATTAATAATTATTATAACGTTTCTAAAGCCTGCGGTGCATGTACTTTTGAACTGATTGCAGGTGCTCAAAATATAAAGGTAAAGAGTAAACATCTTATGTTCGAGTCAATTCTAGCAGTGAGTAACCCCCCCCCCCGAGCAAACCCCTTGGCAAACCACGGGCACTTGAAAAAATTGGTGAAATGTCCCGCCCAGCTGGCAATTTTCGTTGGTAATATTATACACTTAATGACTGCTCACGCGAGAAACATCTGCTTTGTTTCCCGAGAATCTTGATGTTTCCCCGAGACGAAGTCGATGAAAACATAAAAATTCGAGGGAAACAAAACAGATGTTTCCCCGAGGGAGCAGTCATTAAGTGTTTTGTTATATAGCATAAACAAAATAAAGCACAAATTATTAAAACAAAACAAATTTTCCCGCTCTCAAAGGTGATAGCGCGACAGCAATGTTCACCGGCTGGTCAACAATTTTCGAGATGTGACCAGCCGGGGTAACTTTAGATTTGAACTACCCCACGTGACCTCGATTTAGCCAATGAGAGCGCGAATTCGAATCGAAAACATACTTGCTATATAACAATTGCGTATACTCATTCATCTTAACTATATCGACAGATGCTGAGTCCATCTTCAGCTACTAAGCTTCCGGAGGAGGAAAGGAAATCGGCCTGGTATCTGTCCTCTGTCCTGGACACAAAGGTAATACAACTAAACGGTGGCGTTAGCCATTGTTAGCCACTGAATTAGAAAAAGACGCACATAAATGTGTATTTAAATTTATTATTTATTAATTTCTCTTTATCCTTTCACCTCCAAGGGCCACCTGGAATATTCATTCCTGTTTTATGGTTACTACAGCAACCAAAACATAGCGGTGGGGACTGTGCGCTACCCTCTGCCACTGGCCTATCTGGTTGTGTTCCTGGGCGTGTATCTGTTGAGCATCATATTCATACTAAGAGAGTAAGTAGGAAGTGAAGGAGTGGGAACTGGGAATGAAACAAATGACACGTAACTTTCGGTTAACCAGAGAGTGTGAACCGCACAATTAAAATGATTATATCAAAACTGCCCTGTCATTGCTATCAATGTATCAGTTAATATCAATGTATGAGAAGTAACATTATTAAGCCGTCGCTTGATTCTTGCTCTTCTTAATTTCCAGTATTGCACATGAGCAAAAGCTCACACGATCATCCGGACAGAGTGACCAGTTTCCATTCGGTTGGAGAGTGTTTCCCGCCTGGGACTGTCTTATTACCGCCAGAGAGACCGCTGACAACAAAATTATGTCAATAGCAACCATTATTAAGGTGACTGAATACATTCCGGCATATACGCGTGTTGGTCTTACCTGTGTATTTCAAAAGATGCCATAAATTTTTCCTACCAATTTCCTAACGGAAAAAAACCTTTATTTTTTGGAGAGGGTGGAAGGGTAAGGTAAAGGGTATGAAACATTTTTGAAACAATATTTGCAGAGCTCGAAACACTAAAATACATTGTTGAAAGAAGTTTCAAGGAAAAATAAATTGTTTAGCGAGTAGCATAAAGATCAACATAATGAGGCATGTTACATATGAAGGTTAACTCAAAAGTCAAGAAAAGCGAAATATCGCTCTCCTATTTATCAATGACATTTATTGAGTTCAGTTTACTAGCGAAACTCTTTAGCAGTAACTGGTGATCCTTCTCTATAGCCAATCGTATTCTTTTTTTCAAGGAACAAATGCTGGAGGCTGTAGAAAAGGGGAAGAAAAAGAATAGGTGAGTTGGAGATAAATGTTTGTAATGAAAGGCAACACGACTTTACAACTACGGTAAGCAAGATATAACATTTATACATGGACATGATACAAAATGGCATAAGACGACACGACACGACATGACACCGTATAACGCAACGCAACACAACGCAACACAACACGACACAGCACAATACGATGCAACATAACCTAACATAACAATAGAACATTACATGGTTGACTCATGAAATATTTTCAGCACTCGAAGAGAACGTAATGTAATATTCTCTATAAAACATTTTTATATTGCAAGTAGTGATATTTAGCGCTGAACTAGTCATCTTTACTTTCAGGAAACTGCTGATATTTCTTCGTGTATGCGCCAACATCTTGGTGTTCTCTGTGCTCGGCGCGAGTGGATACCTCATTTTCCTGGTTGTTCAGCGATCAGAAGACAGAAAGGAGCGGGGACAGCAGGCCACCTTGCTTGAGCGATACGAGGTTGGTTGAAAATCTGACGACGATAACGATAAAGATATCGACAACGACACCAATTTCAACAACACAAAAGACAATGACACAACTAAGAAAATGACGACAACACGCCGACACAACAACAACGCTAGCACAACAACAAAATTGACAATGAACAATCATAACAACCCAAAACAACAAAGACAACCACGAAATGACAACAACACGACAAAGAAACTGACAATGCCAATAACACAGCAAATTAGCAATAATGACACAACAAAGTCAACATGTATAATGGCAGGTCAAAGACAATGACACAACAAAGGCAACAATGACAATGACAAGAACTGACAAACAAACAGAAAACAAATTCAACAATGACACAACAGTAACGCGACATGTACACCAAAAACTGGCAATGACAATGACATAATACAACAACAACAATTACACAGCAAACACATTGACACAAAAAACAGAACAAGAATAATGCCACCACCACGACAAATAATACAATAAAGACTACAACGACAATAACAAAACAAGCATAACAAAGGTAAAAGTACCACAACAGACTACAATAACAATGATCAAGGTAATTGTAACAAAAACTATAAGAGCACATGTTATTTAAAACAGAGAACAAATAGCTTACACAAAATAATTTTAAACTATACTCAGGGATGTTTAAATATCTATTTGACACTGCTATATGAGGCCCAGTTGCCCAAGATTCCAACAAATATAAAAAAAGTACGCCAATATGTAAAATACTAAGAGAGCTCACTATGTATAGCCCACTCCCTCCCCAAAATGTTTCTACGGTTTGTGAGTTTATAATCCAAGGTTACCAGTTGATTCCTATAACAAAGTTATCGTTATGCTATAGATTTCACTAGCAGTAACTGGGTTGAACACCGTTTGTCCAACCTTCTTCAAAGCAATCGGAGTATTGGAACAGTACCATCCGCGAGTAGCTCTCCATTGGGAACTGACAAGGTGGGGATATCAAATAGAGTGCTCAGATTGTATTCTAAAACAATAAAAAATTTGAACAGCAGAACCATTAGCAAAATGTTAAGATGTTGAAAAGAATGTAAGCACAGCGGAGTCAAGAGTAGTACAAAGCAGTAGACGATCTCTTTAGCGCTGCGGTTGGCTCCTCCTATTTTTATCGACTGAAGCAACGCGCACTAATAAATCGACTGAAGCAACGCTAATAAATTATTCGACTGAAGAAACGCTAATAAATTATTCGACTGAAGAAACGCGCACTAGTTAGTCGACTGAAGAAACGCTCACAAATTAATCGTCTGAAACCGACTTGCACGAATTAAACGTACCACTTACACAACACCGTGCCTACAAATACTATCATCTACCAGATGACCCTTGACTCTAACGACGACTTCCCTCGCAGATTGCCCAAATATCAGTTACCTCCAAGAGTTGTTCTCAGGACTGCTCTCTCCCGGAGATCATACCACCACTGACACAAGTATTTGTGTACCTATTAAGAGTCACTCTCTCACATGCCAAATGCTAGCTTTACCGGTTATTTATGATTCTTATCTTGTCTAAATCTCTTTCTGGTACCATGTTTTAATAGTTATCTATTATTATCCACCTTCGAATATGGTTAATGCAAAGGTTTTGTCATTATCATTATCATCATTACCACCATCATCATCACCATCACCACCATCATCATCACCATCACCACCATCATCATCATCATCATCATCATCACCACCACCACCACCACCACCACCACCACCACCATCATTATCATTATCATTATCATTATCAGTATCATTATCATTATCATTATCATTATCATTATCATTATCATTATCATTATCATTATTATTATTATTATATTTATTATTGGAACAGGTATAAAGTTCACATGTAATGAGAAGTAGTGTACCTGCTCGTTTTAAACAAACAGCAGCTGCCGTTAGAGCAGGTGGGATAGAATTTTGGTCACAACCCAACTTTACTATATACTTTTCTTACTGAAGAAACAAAACGAAACCCAACATAAAAATTTTGGCAGAGGGAAAATGTAAATGAAACGCAAGGATGTATCTCACTTCGCACAAACTGTTCGGTCTTATTGAATCAAATATGTACACACTCAGCACAAACGGTTCAGTCGTATGTAATATTGTAGACAGTGCCTAGTGTAGACTGCCACAGTGAAATGATATGTTTTCACAAACATTGGCAGTATCACTTCGAACAAACTGCTACAAAGCGTGAAATCAGTTTTCTTCTAAGAATCACGATTACCTTTGATTGTGAACAACTGCCAGAAATGAACGGTCGGTCTATATTATGTATACTAGATACCAGACTATTCAAAGATTTTAAAAGCTTTTCAAGACCAATTGACTATTAACATGACTTCAGTTTAGATGTCTTGTCTTTAAAACCTCCATGAACCTTGAATATATATAATTAAGTACATCCCACATAGTACACAATAACTCAAACTTGATGCTGAAGCGTTACATACACTGGAAATCCTTAGAAAAGATTTTCAAAACGGTTAATGGTCCCCAAATGCAATTTCTAAAACAAACAAAATGAAAACAAGGACACATTATAT
This sequence comes from Antipathozoanthus remengesaui, assembly GCA_025434805.1. Taxonomy (NCBI): domain Eukaryota; kingdom Metazoa; phylum Cnidaria; class Anthozoa; order Zoantharia; family Parazoanthidae; genus Antipathozoanthus; species Antipathozoanthus remengesaui. The sequence continues at coordinate 2,360 of JANSTR010102877.1, read as the reverse complement.
ATTGTGGAATTAGTATTTCTCAGCATTCTCAAGAAGAAAATACTTGAAAGGGATAAACCAAGCTTTGGTGACAAACACCAACTGAAAATCTGAATGATAATTTGCTTTTTCTCGACTACTGTTAAAACAGGACGTGTGGTTTTGCCTTTCAACTGTAGCTTGGCATAGACTGTGAAAACAGTCGATCGAACTATTTGCAATGTAAGTGGATAAATATTGCGAGAAATGTGGGAGTTTGTTTACAGATACGAAAATATGCAAAGGTATTATGAAAATTAGCGGTTTTCAAAACCTGTTTATTATTCTTAGAATACTAACCGAAAACGAGTGCAATACGCCAACGTATTTCGTAATCCTTCCTAAGAGCCGACGACAGCTTGTGTTTGCCAGATTTTCAAAATTATCACATTTTTGTTTTGGAACTGTCACTAACTTCCAGACAACATACAAATTCCATTTGAAGGAGCTAGATGGAATTGAATTCATGAATGCCAAGGAGATTTGCAACTGTGTGCCGGTAAGCAAATCGACTACCTAAGTGAAATATATCTGATATTCACTAAATCGCCTTTAACAATAAGTAATCGGGTGGCTTTTAACAATAGTTAGAAATGCTGTAATCAAATCAAAATATATCAATTTTCATTTTCCCACCAGGCTCTAATGTTACAACAGTTCAAAACTGTTTTATAAAGAACTCTTAGTAAAAAGTTCTAAAAAGACTATAGACTGTGTCTGCGGGTAGGTAAAACGTATAATAAAATCAACCAAGGGTTGGCAAATCAATTTTCCACGCTGTAAGGTTGGAAAAAAGCTTGTTTTGTGAACCATTGGTTGATTTATTATATTTTTTATAAGAACTCCCACCAAATATGCAAATTATAGTTCAGCACACACAGATCAGCTGTTAAGTACCTGCAACTAACCGTGAACAACTAACTTTGAAACATCCCAAACTTTCGCTGTCAATTTGGTGTTACACGGAATAACAGGAGACAACAGTCTGTTACAAAATGAAAAATAACACACCACTGCTGCTCAAAAACTATACTTTGTGTGCTTGTTCTTAGTAGAATTATACTGCCGATGTAAAGATTTAAAACCAAGCGATTCTTTTGTTGTATCTGAGATTTGACTTCCTTAGCTTGAAAACTAAATTTTGTTAACTTTCTCTATTACCATAACAACTACCGCAGGATCACTTCGATGATTCCAACACCGGTATCTAATGACAATTTGAAACATCACGTTGTGTAACACACTAATTGGGGTGTTCGGGTTACAGTCTCGGACGGCTGGGGCTGGGTGTGGGATAATACCTGCTATCTGTCTCCTGTCCGTGCACAGGAGCGTGAGGCCGTTGGTCTATTATCGAGGAACTTAGAATAACCAACTTATCGAAAGAATAGAGTTGAGACTTGGTGTTGCATTTGGGCTGAAACTACGCTCACTGTAATGTCTGATTTAGCGCCACATGTTAATATTGTAAGCCGGTTATTTTTAGAGACTGTTATAAACTATAATTATATGCTATAATTTTATTATCTACAAGAATAGAAATATAGACCGATGTGATAACTAAACTAAATATATTCAGTCAGATGAGAACACGGAGAAAGTTGATTTAAAATATTTTATTTAGTTAAACTTTTGAGTTGTTCATAGAAACACATCTAGTGATCTTAGCCGTTATTCTTAAAATATATCGTTCCAAATATTTCGTAACTTATGTTTCGTCTTGTTTGAAGAAAAGTACACAAACATTTGAATGTAATTGGAGCAATAGCAGCTAGCAGAATCGATTAGGTTTGCTACTGAGATTTACTATCCAGAGAAATTTCATTGTATTTAGTTCTTCATGAAAAATAACCAACGGAATATATTGCTTGGTTTAAGCCTTTTATGCTGCAGTGACTGCAGCAGTTCTTCATCTATAAATGTTAAGTACACTTCCTGTAAAAGTAGAAAAATACCAAACATTGGTATATCCAGTTTCTATAATCATAGAAGGTCGACTTAAAACGATTTCCCCCCAATCGCGTTATTACGAATGCGTTGGTCCCACACCTTCCAACATATAATCTTAAATCCATTTACTTGTTTGACTACTCACTCTCTATTTCTATTATTTGGAGGTCCACCTGTAACACAGCTTGATATCAATGCGAGGATGGTTTGCTTGTGAACAATGTAGAATGATGAAGGCTAGAAAAGAAATATTATGTTTTTTCCTGACGTTCGCCATCCTGTGGCAGCACACGTATGGAGATGTCGTGAATAAGAACCCTGAAGGTAGGGGGAGGGGAGGGGATGCTCGTCAATTCACTTCACTTTATTAACAATAACAAAAGTTACATTCA
>JANSTR010102766.1:0-12207 GCA_025434805.1 Antipathozoanthus remengesaui | reverse complement strand
TCGGCTCTGCCTCGGGCAAATGTTCACTTTTCGGACACTTTTTCAGCCTCGGGCCTGTATTGCTCAATACAAAAAGCATAGAGGGGGTTTATTCACTAATTATGGGTTGTACCTGGCTCGTCACTATTGTCATCACAATCACAGTAATCATCATTCACACTTCTGAAGGGAATTGTTTTCGAGCCATCAAGACAAGTGAAATCCTTGGTGCTATCATACAGTGGAAGTTCTGTTGAGACAAGTTGATGGAATTATGTCATGTCAATTTTATTAATCTGTGTCTTGACCTAAATACAAAGGCTGCTTAATTACTGTTAGTGCAATGCATGATATACAGTCTGTGGTAGATATAGCTGTTGAAAATTATCGCATACTGATGTGGTCCACTGGAAAGATAATCACATAATATATAAACTGGTAATGATATTAAAATATTTTCATCCAATCTGCATGTATGACTGTGAAATAAACAAAAATGTATTTATTTGCAGGTTCCTTAATTTAAGTGTTATCTGTGTTTTTCACTACAGTTTGATCGACCTGACTAACTCTCCAAAATCTCGGTTGCCCAGTAACCGATCCATAGGCTGTGTATTGTCTCATAGGCACGGTTCTCCAGAAGGGCCGGCGACCGGCGATTTTCTCCGTGTACTAAACTATATTACGCCGGTTACAAGTTTTATATATATTTTTGGTATATCCAGTATAGACAGAAGAACAAAAATGTTTTATATTTTGTGCTCAAGGCGAATGAATATTTTGATTTTCAGTCTTGTTACTGGCATCATTTGTTTTCTGTCACTAAAAAAACCAACGTACAAAACTGAGGTTGTTGCGATGTGCGACTCGACGAGCAGGATACCCGAGAAGAGACTGGGTTTGAAACTTTGATTTACCGCTTTGAACACTGGGTAACGAATATGGCGTCAATCTACGTAATGAAACGTGGAAACAACAGTATTTTAAATTACTAGTATTCCTCCAAGAACATAAAGCTGGTGGGTAAAACCAAATGAAATCCACAGACACTCGAAAATGTTAGATGACATGCATACAGTAGTGGTGATTGCAAAAACTGACGGATAAGAACATAATCCAGGTGACAAACCGTTATTTCTGCAGTTCTACAACTGTTTGTCTACAATAGCTTGTCAAAAGCTTGCGTTTGTTGGTCTTGTGCATTGTAATGCTCTTAAATCGTAACTAAAGTAAGGAGTTAGGTTGCTTGAAAGAATAGTTAAGATTCCTTTTGTCCATTAAAGTGCTCTGAAAAAACAGGATATGTAGTGATTTTAAAAATGCCTTATTGCTTTGGCTTGAACTTCTCCCCCTACTTCAATTTTATCTCCTCCTACTATGCCTCATTTGGGAGAACCCTGCATAGGGGGGCTGAGCAGGGAAACACAAACAAACAGATGAGGGCCTTGTCTGCTCGCTGATTCTGCTTCCCTATTGAGCCACTACTGACTCAGAACAAAACATAAATGTTGCAGTTACATGTAATTTATGATTTCAGATAATTTTCTAACTAGTTAATATTTTTTCCAATGTTAAGGTTAGTTTTTTTCTATTAAACCCAATTTAAATTTTTTAAATAGGTAAACTTTGTAGAACGAGTTCACATTTTCTTAGCTAGGTAATTTCCACTGTATAACGTTAAAGGAAGATTCATTTTAAATTTGAGCATTTCATGCAGCTAAAGAGCTGATAGCCTCTTCGGACAGCAGCTTTGGATAAATAGATTTCAGTATCCCTCTCCTTCTTCCACCCATCCATTTTTCTTTTCATTTTTCCATATCAATTTGGACAAATTTAAAATTATAGTTAATTTTTAATTACACTAGCAAAGATTGGCATTATTTTACATTGCAAAACCCGTGTAATAGAACTACAGCAGTATCTGCTCCTTTTATTTCATGTACAGCTAAAATAGTTAATGGCGACAAATAGGAATTAGTTAACACCGACAGTATAATAAAACCAATAAATATATTTAATCGGTCGATGTGGACTGACAAAATATATTTAATCGGTCGATGTGGACTGAAAATGGAGTGAATATTTTTTCTTCAGTGAAAAAGTGTAGGATAAAAGACGAAGCATCTGATGCGAATAACATAAGAACACAGGACGTGTAGATCTGCAGTGCATGATTAAGTCTATGTCTTGCTATAAAATTGACAATCACTGCATGACCACGGCACGGACACCGCAGAGAAACGGATGATTATTAACACAATCTAGCTCAGTTACAACAATCAAAGTAAATAGACTTACTTGTCACTGCAACTCCTCGAATTCTATTAGAATATACTTGCTTAGAAATTAAGACGAAAATCAAAGAAATGCATACAATGGAAAGATTTTCGCTCGGCCGAGCAGCCATCTTGAATACACGTGTACGTCCCGCAGGAATCCCGGCGCGGCACGAAGAATTTTTGCCGTGTCCAGGCCTCCACCGGTCCAAGTGACGTCATGTTTTTTTAAGAAAAAGAATTCGCGCCAAAAACTACTATTACTTTGAACAGCACAGGTTTCAACTAAATTTTGGATTGGCAGTCATATACACAACAAAGTTGATTTGATAAAGAGGGCTTTCGAAGAGAAATTAAAAAGGACACAAGAAATCTCATATCACAAAACTATCACCCACTCCTCCCCCCTCGAGACTAGCTTGTGCTTGAGCATACATGAAGTCATTACGTGAACCGCTTAGTGCTTGAGGTAAAAAGGTTTTGCACGAATTGCGGGCTGAGTGCATTTCCTTCGTTTGTTTTAGGGATACTAACGAAAAGAATGGCTTAAGAATATCTTCAGAGATCCTGGAAGGTGTTTTTTTGCGTCAGTATCATGCCCACGATCGTTTCACACCATATGCCAGGTTGGTTGAATTCGAAGCGTTGCCATTCTTTGTCATCGAAGCTGCTTGTTGTCGCGCTCTCATTTTCTGGGGGAAAATTTCAGCTTGAGCCAGTTCAGTTGAGGTGCCAAGATATTAGTTTGTATTTCATTCTTGTTGGCGTAGGGTTTTAACAAATTGTTGTTATATTTAATAGCGTAATTAATCTAAAGTTGCCATGACGTACAGCTTGAACGAAATCAGAACAAACTGTGGGTGATGGAATGGCCTGCTGGCAGTGTGTCCTCTGGCACATGTGCATGACATCTTCGTTCTCCAATACATTGCTTTTGCCACAACTTGTCAAACTCAATACTTGTTCAAATACTTTACCTTTCATGTAATTTGTTTGTTTTTTTTTATTTAATATTACCGATATCCCAGTTCAAGCTGTGATGCACGAACAAAAAGCATTTCCGGCTCGTCTTGGCGTATAATTCACTTTGTGTTTGAACTAGAAGTACGGTTTGTTTCCAAAGGGGTATTTTTTCAATCGATCTCTGTCAGAAGCTGTCTGGAAGGCTGTATGAAAACTCATAGGTCCTCATCGATAATGGCAAGGTTGAACAATCAGGAACCGCTTTCGCCAGGCTCGAATACTTCCAAAATTAATGTGAAATCAAATGCTTTAAAATGCAAATTATATTGTTTGAAATAACATTTCAAGCTTTGTGCGATTATTCTAACTTATAGTTGCTTTGGTAATGATAAACAAAGTTGCGGTTAGTTTCATATTTCGCATCTTGCTTAGTTTAGTCTACATTTATCAGTTTTGAACAAAATCCTCCATGTGTCAGACACCCTTCCGTTTAAAGTGCGTAGTGTTATATTTCATCCGATTTGTTGCCATTAGTTCTCAGTTAGATTTAATTGTAGAAGGAATCGTGGCACACATTGTATAATTATTTTACTGTTAACCCTTTTTCAGCTGATGTTTTTATTTAAGTCAAAGTTAACTGAATATAGTGGAAAATTCAGAACCTCTGAATTTGTTGAAACGCTTAGCATTTCCTGATTCTAAAGTTCAAGACAAACAAAATGAATGGTCACACTATATAGGGTTTCAACAACTGGCTAACAATTCAGGTACATGTATACTTGGTTTATGTGAAATCAGGTTTAGCATGATAAGGGCTCCCTATTTGTCATAAAACAATGAATTCCTATTGGCTATTATAGTAACTTGTGTTTCATTTTTCTTAAATTGAAAGGCCTGTCAGCTAGATCACAGTTGTAACATATATACAGGCCAGGAAACACTGCTATTGATCAATGTGGATTGGTCATCCTCTTTGGATATGAATATACCAAGGGATAAGCAACCACCTGAACAGTCGGCTGATGCTAAAAGATTAGCTGAAGGTGTGAGACAGAAACAGCAACTGCCAACTAAGAAAATACCAAACACATCTTGTCAGGAATTTTATGTCCACGATGAAAAGAGACCATTTTCAAGTCACAGCAGATTTTCAGGCTTGTTTGACAAAGGCCAGGGTTGCGTAAACACTCATTTGAAACCAACTCTGTGTAGGAATGGCAAGAGTTATGCAGACTGCTGTAGAAACTCAAATGCTGAGAAAAGAGCATGGTCATCTAGTAGTCAAGATTTTGAAAATAAACAAAGATTGGAGCACACGCAAGTATTCTTGAGGTCTTCTTCTTTGGACAATTCAGCCAGTCCAATTGATAGTGTCAGCGAATTTGAAATACCATTACAATATAGAACTAGCAGCTTGGGTGCTTTATCTGAGATAAATTATAGCTCACAAGTTGATTGGCAAGTTCCAAGTGCATGTAGCAACAATGGTGTAAATGGTTCTCAACACCATAATGGTGTCCCATTTCCCCATTCTGATTTTTCAAGTACGAGTACTTTGTCTGAAAGTACCAGTAAATGCAACCAACGCACAGAATCATGTTATGAAACTCGCAGTTGCGGAAATCTAAAAGAAGAAAAGCCTAGTACTTGTTCTCCTGACAACATCAGATCGTCAGGTTTGTTATCAGATTGTGGTGAAGAACTGGATGCACTCTTCATGGAGGAATTGTGCAAATGTCGGGAAAATTCTGCAGAAGGCTGGACAAGTTATTATGAAATGCTGAATAAGATAGTGGGAAACTCATTGAAGGAAAGAAAGACTCCTTTAAATGGTGATCATCCTTTTTCCTATATTCATCCACATGGAAAGGATTTCAGTGGTTTGGATGACTTTGATGAAGTTTACACAACTCAGTCTTGTGGTACTGTGCGGAATAAGAGTTACACATCTGGACAATCAGATGAACGACCTGCTGCAAGTTATGGTGTAAAATCTAAAGTTGGTACTGGTAACAGCACGGAAAGGAGCTCAGATTCTGTGAGCAATAACGGTAAGTACTTAAACCCAGATGAGACTTTCAAAAGTTACTGTATATACCTCTCTGTACTTGGTCCACTGAACTTAATGATTAATGCAAAACATAGAGAGAATTTTTTTTTGTAGTGATCACTATTCCAAGTGCAGTGACCTTCAAAATATTTTGAAGCAGTAATTTAACTAATTGATATAGTTACTGAGTTAATAAAACTGAGACAATGCTATATTTATCAAGCTATAATTATCAGTGCATTGAGGCTAAAGTTTGATGTTTCCTGTAGAGACCATAAGTTCCAGGTTAATTGGCATGTCGGTGTTTTCTTTGGTATGGAATGTACATCAACTGGGAAAGGAGGTGCAACAGTTAGTAGCACTTTTCTCATCCTGAGTTAAAGTTCAGACTGGTTTAGCTGGGGAAAGGGGGTACAACCAGTTGGGAAGGGCAACCACAATTTACCCATGTACTGGCTGTATGTTATTATAATTTGGCCTTTTTCTGTTCAAGATTAAAATTCTCTAGTTGTGCACTTGTGTACAGGTCATTAACAATAAATCCAGACAGACCATGTAAGAACTGGTCAATCAGAACATGCACAGTATCTTTGCTATACAATACTATCCACGTATTTACCAAGAGTGAGGTCATTACAGGGAAATCTCAGAACAAAGTCTTGATGTATTGACTGAGTGAAGTGAGGTCAGTGCAACAAGGCAGAGTTCTAAGATTTCCCTGTAATGACTAAATGGATGATTGAGGTTAATAATAAGTTATTTATTATATATGGCTTTTTTCAAGTTCTTCGGCAATTTTTTGCAATGGCGAATTGCACGGGCATATATGACAAGACTGTGATCACCGGTGTGAAAATGCAAGGATGTTCAAATCAAGCAACAAGTATTTTGATTACATTTACTGGTCACAAATTTTAATCGGAATATTCTACCAAACTTCACAATGTCAGGCATGTTGTAAAAGTGGAACTGCTAATATTTGCATTGACAGTGATTGTGATGTCTTCATCTGGATAGTAAAGTTCACTGTCTAAGTGTTCATTGCCAGTCTTGTTGGTTTCACCTTTATGGTTTTTGTAGAAATTAGGCATAAGGAGGTTCAGTTAAACAGTGTCTCGTAGTTTTCACATTCACTCGTCACTCCACTGTTGACAGTTGGTCAGTGAGCAGTCTGAGAAGAAATCTCATAATGACCTGTCATTATGAGATTACCACAAAATCTTCTGTTGCCAAGATCCAATCAGAGCGCACATACTATCGTGGCCATATAATAATATATCTCATGCTTATTTACCAAGAGTGATAATATCAAACTAAAGTCATGCTGTATTTGCTGAACAATAGAAATAAATGGGTGAATATTGTGTCTATTGTGCACTGTATGATGCATACAATAGCACTAATGTTAGCTGCATCATATTATTTTCTCTCATATTTGAAGGAAACCTGCGGTGAAAAATACATTACCAGCCAAATAAAAGACCTGATTTGTAGTGTGAAATGTCAGGTCAGAAAACCTTCGCATAAACAAGAATGTTACGGAGAAAAACATTTTGGTATTTTGACAGTATTTTGTCCATGGATACCACCATCTTGAATTTTGATGTTATGCCATCTTGGATTTTTCAGAAATTTTACTTTCAGTAAAATGACAGCAAATTTTCTTGAAATTAGTAGAAAATGTGTGTTTACAGCCTGAAATAGGATTATAATTAAGAATTGATTGGAAATGAAGAATTTAGAACAGATTTTGTCAAAAAAAAATACACATAATTTGCATAATGAATTGTGCATTTATAATTTATATTCAATGACATAATCCAATTAACTTCAAAAGATGCATTCATTATTAGGCTACAGCTACTGAAAGTTTGGTTTTGATTGCTTCAAAGCTGTGATTTCCCAGTTGGAATAACTTGGGGGGGGAGTCCATTTGAAACCCCCCCCCCCCTGGGTATTCAAGGGTTAATAAGAAATCATTTTTGTTAATTTGTAGCAGAAAGCAAACAAACATTGCCAACTTCTAAAAATGGCATAGCGGAGAAATCACCAAGCAAACAAACATTGCCAACTTCTACAAATGGCACAGCAGAGAAATCACCAAGCTTGTCAAGATCAGAAAAGGACTTCTACAGAAACTTGAAGTACTATTTTGCTGGTGGGAAAGTGAAAAGCAGGAAATTGTTGCCTGGAAAGTGTGACAGTTTAAGTGGATCACATAGTAAAGTGAAGGGTGAAGAGAAGTCTTCTTGTAAACAGGGTTCTGGATTTGCTGATACCTTCAGTAGTGACAGCACAGCGTCTGTAACAAATAGTAACAAACCCAATAGTTTTCAAAAGAGAAGTGAGAATGTTACATCCAAAGATGGAGCAGATGTTTTGAGTAATTATGAGACTCAAACAGAATGGACTAGTAACAGTGAAAAACCAAGGCGACAGGCCTTTCACCAGAAAAGTAATGAGAAAAACTCTTTTGGGGCAAATCAAGGAAGAACGGGAACTAATACAGATTCCCATTTGCCCAAGACTTCTGACAAGGGGAAGAACAAACAGTGTACAGAGTGTAAATCAACTTCTCCTACATTTAAAGCTCAGGATTCAGAATTTAGGGGGTGGAAACCAAAAGATGGTGTCCGTGATGGATCGCCAGCAAACAGGAGAAAACACAATGCACCTGGTACACGGCTGAAAAGGAGACGGAGTAGAGAGAAGGTTGAGACCCTGGCACCTCGTAGTGATGTCACTGTTAACTACACAAGTGTAAAACAAGAGCAGACAAATACAGTGTTCGACCTGGGTTGGCTAGGATCATCTTTTGCCCAGCTTAAGCAAAGAGGTTAGTAAAAAGTGAAGAAATTATATAATATTAGGCCTAACCAAGATAGAAAATTTTGTAATAATCCAAGTAAGCTATTGATCATGAACAGTAAGAATTAATATAAATTATCAGTTTGAGGAAGACAACAAAGAAAGCTAAGCTTTCTTCCAAATTTATGGCGCGGAAAATTGTTTACTTAGAATATGAATCAGTTGCCTTCTAGTTGTATATTCTCCATTGTTCAGGTAGATACTACATAGATAATGCGGTTGATCAACAGAAAGCTGCAAAATTAAATATAATTACCAACAGTTAGTTTTTTTTGTCTTTTTGTTGATAATTCAGAACTTAGTTGAATATCGAGTTTATCATTTTAAAATAACCCCAATAATCTGTAGGAAGGAAAGTTACATTATATATATCTATAGTTCCTGTAAATTTATTTTGATTTCAATTTGTTAAAATGTTTTGTTCATTGACTTTTTATCACATTTTCAGAATTCAGTGCGGGTACAGTACAGTTTAGTACAGTTGCTAATAATATTAATACAAGTCCTTTGGTCACACAGATTAACAAGACTTGATATTTTTTTGACATGTCAGGTAAAAGTGTTGCCATGAGTTGTGGTCAGTACTGTGGAGTAGCAGCCGTTTGGCTTCTGGCTCTCGCCACTGTGATTATCTCTACAGTGATTACAGGGTAAGTATTGCTTGCCGATAATGAAAATAATGACCAGCAGTTTGTACAACGTTATTTTTATAGGGTCTCACTGAAAGTTGCTTGTCAACTACGGTACATGTGTATTTGACTAATTATAATTATTATACAGAAAAAAAATTAGTTAGTTAGAAAGAAAATTAATTAGCTAAAAAATAATGAACTGAAACTGAAATAAAAAATTAACTGCAGTAGTAATACACATTAAGTTTGTTAAAATTAATAGCCAGTCAGAAAGGACTAATTAACAATTAGAATATGAGCTTGCAAATTCTATCAGCTGATAGTTCATGAGGCCGAAGGCTGAATGAACTATCAAACTGCTGATAGAAATTAAGAGCGATTATTCTAATTGTTATAATTAGTAGAAATCTCGAGACATTGTACAAACCTTTCTAATCTTAAAATTGAAACTTGTGTAAAATAAGTGTCTCCGAGGCAAGTTTCAGTTTGTGTTGTTTTTGTGTGTACAAGAGACTTGCGCTCACAAGCAAAACAGAGTAAGAACAGCTTTGGAAATGCCACAGCATTACTACAATGGTTAACCAACTACATCTTGGATGCCAGCTCTGAGGAATGTGTCATGGAAGGGGGTCTGTAGTGTGATAGGCCATGAGTAAGATAGCCAATCAAATTGAAGCATTTGCATTAGAGAGTGGCTAGTTTTCTAGTCTAAATAATAGTATTTACTGTATACTCTTATTATTTTTTACTAATGTATGTGGAAAAAAGTCTCACTCATAGTTGTGTTTCAGAGCCATCCACATGTGTAGTGTTGTGTACAGCAGTTGCCGGCAATATCTCAGGGTTTCCTACATTTGGATCCATGTGAAGGGAAAGGTTTCCATTTGGTATCAGTGGCTCAGCTCTTGGATAAAACTGCGATTCAAGAAATCCATGGCTAGAAACCAGAGTTTCAATCTCCCCAAATCAGGTGGGCACCATATAATATTTAAAATCTTTTGGATGTAGGATGCTGTAGGATGTTCAAGTTACCTGTAATCTCTCTTCCTAATGTTAGTAAGGCACTCCAGATAATTCTAACATACATTCTGATTGACTATGCAGCATTGTTGCAATTCCCCATAAAACAACACTGGTTTTGTTGCTACTTTATTATAATCACCCCTGTGCAGTGACGTTCAAATTCAAGATGGCGGCTTTCATCAACAAAATACCGAAGAGTTTTTGATTCTATTTTTAGCTCTGAAATTTCACAGAACAAATCAGTGCAGCAAGGTTATATAGTTGGCCGGCAATGTATTTGTTACTGCAGGTTTCCTTTAAGAAAAACACTGATGTTACGAGAGTACTTCCGGTATCCGTTTTGTGTAAGCCTTATATGGGCATTCCATATTTGGAATAAAGTCGTCTTGTTTAAAATGGCATGTCATCGTTAGCTTGAAGCATGTAACAACTGACATGTATGCATAATGGTACCTAACCCGTATGTGCATCTCCCACATTCTAGGCTCTGATGCCATCCAACAAATGTTATCCAACAAGGACAGTGATTCATACAGGTAAGAATAAAATTTAACATAAAGTATGGTAAAGCAACTTAACATTTAATCTAATAATAATGTTCAGGATTTGACCAGGCTTGCAACAGATTATAAAGTAAAACACTTTAAAAAAAATCTCTCCCACGAAGGAAATTGTGGAGGTCCATATGGCAACTTACAGACCTGAAATTGACCAATCACAGCCCGTGAAATCAATCACCATGTAATAATAGGTATTATTTTCTCATTGCTGTTCAAAGTTAAATGCTTAGACTTCATACGTCCAGTGATGTATGACCTTGTGTGTTTCCTTTGCAGTATTCTTGGCTTAAGAGAAGATGCAGCCGATGAAGATATCAAGCGGCAGTACAGAAAACTAGCCATCTTGGTACATCCAGACAAGGTTAATAATCATTCATGTTTCAGCACTATTACTTTTACATGCAGTTCCTATTTAACTAGTTCAATTTAAGGGTAATATGTTTTGACTAAGGCCACACCAATTTATTCTCTTGTTTCTCGGAATCGGCGGTCCATTTTTTCGGGACATAAAAAAAAAGTTACCAACCCACGAACATTGGCAGACGTTCAGTTTTCTTATCATTCTTTTATTGTAAGTCATTCAGTTAATATTCCTATATCAAATCCTAGCTCGTATCCTGGCTCGAATCCTGGCTTGAATCCTAGCTCGATTCCTGGCTCAAATATTAGTTTATCTCGTTCTGTCTTGACAAAATTTACATATTTGCCCTGTTTGCCAACAAACATGAAAACTGCACAGCAAGTGAACAGACGGTGACTTATAAGTTCTTGTTTCTTTATTGTCCAAAGCAATCCTGTACGACTTTAAAGCAATTTATCGAGTCATAAATTTCTCCATACTGGCCTTGATTTTGACAATCATACTTCTAAAAAATTTATATGCTGTATAATCTTGAGCAAGTTATGAAATAATTGTTGTACACTTCATCGGGTTCAGGAGTATTCTGAGTCATCAATAATTTTTATATCTTGTTACAGAATCCTCACACAGATGCAGACGAAGCTTTCAAGATTCTTAGGAATGCATTTGAGACTCTTGAGACACCGGTATGTAATTAAACCAATAACATAGAAAAAGGTCAGGGGCTGTGGAAGAGAGGGGTTGCAGGGACTCTGGCTTCTCCATTGTTTTTAGAATTGGAAAGAATTATTGACAAAATCTATTTTCAGCCCCCTCCCACCTTAATCCATTACACTAAAAAAGATGGCGGTTGTACATTTGACCACAATGCCTTGCGAACCTAACTCAGTGAATAGCTGAACATGGAAGACCATTGTTTGGGAATGTGTCCATACATTAACGACATTGTGTATGCTAGGTTTGAAGTTTTTAGATCCGTTCTGTATGTTGTTACGAGTGTTTTTATGCGTGGTAGGAGTTACGGGTAAATGTACCAGTCGCCATCTTTTTTGTTATGGTCAATTCACTAGTCAGCCCCAACCCTCCTTCCCTACCACCTTCAAAGTAGCAGCGCTGCACTTGATAGTTTATCATTGTGTGACAGACTTTTCTATCATAATTATATGTAACATGTACTGTACTTTATTAATACTGTAGATTGTAGACACCAGCGAGACTTGTAAACTTACTAAGTTGCAGTACAGTAAATGCTGAGACCCTATTAAATCCTGTTTATTTATAATAGCAAAAGCCCTCGTCCATGTAAGGAAAGCATTTTCACTTTGCACCAAATTGAGGGTGAAAAGGACCTGCAAAGTATCCAGTTTATGCGTGTGAATATCCCCTAAGAATCGCATAGCAGGGATGAATCACGCAAACTGATTGGCTAATCAACCAATTGAGGAGGAGGTATTCAGCGTGGAATTGCACTAGTGCGTATTCAGCATGGAATTGC
>JANSTR010102655.1:0-12210 GCA_025434805.1 Antipathozoanthus remengesaui | reverse complement strand
CCACGCCAGGAAGAATTTATCCAAAAGTCCCTATATTTCCCAGGTATGCCCGGGGTCTCCCAAACCTACAAGTTTTCATCTCAATATAGATGACTTTTCTCGACGGTTTCTCGACCCAACAAGTTCACAAATTGAAGATATATTTAAAGTGAGAGCAACTGACACAGGGGCCACAAACGAGGAGAGGCCAGGAGAACTTGCCTCCCCTCCTCCACTTTTTTAAAATTGCATAGAGCTACTGACAAAATAGAAGTATTGTCAGATAACAATCGTACCGCCTAAACAACCCATACTGGCACCAAATACTTTTATGGGAACTGTGGATGAATTCTTAAAGGGGTAGTTTCACGATATTATTGTGCGATCTTTGAATTGCTCGACAAAAGACATTAGAAGTACAAAAATATGTTTTACTACAATTACTGCCCTAAACGTTGCAAATATGGCACGGATGACTAAATTTTGAGGGCAATTGAAACGGATTACCGGTTAAAAGCGTGATGCGAATTTAGTGTTGTAAATTAGCAACAAAATGCAGCGGCCCGCCCTAGCTTGACATCTGTGTTCGTTAAAAGGGTTTCTTTGAGTTACGAAATAGTATTGTTGAATAAGCTTCAACTAAAAATGCGCGGACTTGGTTTTGGCAAGCAGCAGTTTTGCATAGGTTAACCGTGAAACTTTCATAGACCTTGTATGAATTGCTACAAGTTTCCTGCGGATATCAGTATTTTTAAAAAAAGTAACACATACACTTCTAAACATCCAAATAGCTGGTGCTTTGTTATAAATTAATTTAAGCTGGTGAGTGACCACCTTGGTTTATGTTAGCTTTATCAGAATGTATCTTCTCCTTACATTATCTAATATACAACTAGTTTGTTTGCTTAGGAGAATAAATCATTTCATCAAACATAGTAAACTTTTCCCAAAGAAAGAGCTTAGTTATATCCTTAATAAGGACTCAGTTCGGCTGCGCAATGCGAGAGTAAATGATAAGTCAGGGCATTTCAAGTGGCATAAACAGGAACACTTAACTTTAGTTCAAAGTAAATTTTGTTTGTACGTCAAGGAAATCTAATTTACGTCTTCACGAATTTGAATGTAACAGAAGCGTTCGGAATATCATTATCAGTAAATTTGAATTATGTATTAAGAAATAAAATCTCATTGCTTTTTTTTTATCAGTTTATTTGTCGGCTTATCAGATAAGGATGATATATTATGGAATAAAGATCAGCGGTTATATTTTATGTGTATAACGATAAAACTTTCACGGTTCATTTTTGCCTTGATGTCAGCTTTTGACTTGAGGTTTTATGTGTAAATAGTATAATTAGAAATCAATTCTAGGGAGGTAGAATCTGAACTGGCAGTCTATTCTTTATAACTGGAAACTTCATATATTTATCTGCAAAAATCAGAAACATTAAATTCAACAAATTGCTAAGAACGTCATTGTCAAAATTCCAGACAGTCCTGCTTGAATTAAAAGCACTACATCAAAATAAGAGATAAACAGTTTTTCAGTGGTTTGTTCTCACAAACCATTTACATTGTATTTACCATTGGTAAAGCAAATCAGTTTCCTGTGGCGATGGTAATTGCCATCAACTGGACACTTAGATCTTTTCTGATACGAACAGCTTGACTCGATTTCTTTCAACATTATATCACGTTCGATCAGTATATTCAGTTATATTGTCATTTTGCAAAACTGGCCTCAATTCTTCTGAAAATTGTCACAAATCCTCCGTGGCACCGATTTTTTATTCGATTTCTTGTGCTGTGTTACAGTTTGTAATAGGAGTGGCTTAACTAAACAAATTAAAGCACATTTCGGCCAGGCCTATTTGAAATAAATATATACTTATTCCTGACATAGTTTAAAGATCTCATCGAGTTTTGTTTAATGGATAGCGATTCTCGGGTTACGAGCGCACGTTTCATGCTCTCACTGCAATACATAGATATATTTAAGCAGAATGCTCATTCAGCTACTAGACTATAGCGCACCATACAAGTTGGCAGGAAGAGACGTAAAAGTTAAACGGAACGATTTTTCAGGTTAAACGACGATGACGTTCAACAAGATGGTACTTCATTTGCTGCTTGTTTTGTTATTTTTCATTTATCGCGATAAATGTACCGTCTTATATCCATCGGTAATGTGGGAGCCAAACAACCCTAAGTAAGTTGGAATTTTGCTTTTAGTACACTAAGATAAAAAATAAAGAAAATATACCTGTATAATACCTGTTGTATAGATAATATTCTATACAAGTTTTAGTATTTCTCGAAAGAGGAAAAGTGAATTTTATTGCTTTTGTGAAAACGCGTTGCTTGGAACTGTCGAAGTATAGTTCTTTAATCTCATCATTTTTGTAGGAAGAAATGTTTCCGGAAGACTTAAACAGTTGTAGGGAAACTCTGTTCACCAAAATTGCCTTTGTCTGTTTTCTCGGATTCTCCGATTTTGCGTCTACTCTGCATCAGTGGGGTCGAGTGTCGCGGGCAATATTTGGCGATGTATGCTTATTGGGGGGATAATAAGAAAGTTTTGGCAATATAAAGCGGTTGGAAAAATATTTACCAACATTTGGCAATATTAAGTAAAATTGTGCAACGCTTGGCCAAAGGATAGGTTGAGTTGGCAATTAACAAAAAAATAAAATAAGAGCATAATCTCTAAGCACTTTACATTTATATACTATGTGGTGCAACGGCAGCCAATACAGTGTAGTTTCAGACACAACACCGGGTCGCAATCTTTCTCTTATCGACAAGTGTGTGGGTTCTTTTAAGTCCCACAAGAGAAAGTCGAGAGAACGGCTTAATGTCCCCGTCCAAGGGCGGTACGCAAGACCAGCAGCTTAACGTTCCTGTCCACGGGCGGTACGCAGCTAGACCAACGGCTTAACGTCTCTGTCCACGGACAGTACGCAAGACGGCTTAACCCTGTTCACTGACGGTACACAAGCTGGACTAAAAAGAATACAACGAACCAGCAGGAAATCTTGAGGAAATCCGATATTAAGCTTGTATTTCGTGATTGAGATATGCTAATCAGTACACTGTTAAGAAAACGGCTGACAGCAAATGTATATGTAGCCGCGTCAGTTGTGATTTTCGCTGCGTTCATCGTACGTTTTATTAGTCGCATTTTTCATGAATTTACTGTTTTTGTCGATTCATAGTCCCGTTGTTTTAAGAAAAGAAAGCTTAAAATACTCCGTAAAGCTTAAGACAACTGATATATTTATTAATATACATATCATTAAGACAACTTATATAATTAGTAATATATTATAATTAAGACTAATGATATAATTATTAATAATATTATAATTATATTACTGACTACTTTTCCAACTGAAACTGAAGGACTTAAAAAAGGTAAACGCGAGCGAGCCGGTAAAACGCAAATCAGTGGTGTTTGGACTGAAGTACAGTGCGTCTTAAAATAGACCTTTCCAAAGAAAAATTACAAAATTGATTTTTTGGACTCCAAAATATGGCATCAAAACATTATTCTTAAAACATGATTAGGTTGTTGTGTTTAATTTAACATTTTTTGTTATTCGGTTTGAAGCTAGTACGCTCAGAGTTTTGCTTTTCAGTTCGATATCTACTCCAAAAACACCTTCCTCACGCCATTTGCAATCAAAACATTAAGTTGAAGTTATTTGTCTGCTAAAATGTCATTCTTGACACAAGATTTAACGAAGTCTGACGACAGAACAAAGGAGAAGTGAGCGGGGTTGCGTTGGGTTCGGTTTCAGTGGCACTTTTATACGCGAGCGCCAACCTCCACACAGCCATAGCAAACCAAATTTACACGAATCTGCCTACGAGATTATTCGTTCTGACTGCCACTATCAATCAGTTCATTATCTTAATTTTATCAGCTCTTTCTTGTTGATAAAGTCTTGTCACCATAGAGTATGTGAAAATGCGGTGGTTTGTCACTAAATAAACGCAAAACTGATCGAGAGATTCAAAAACAAATTAAAAAGAGCCATTGTCTTTGCTTTTGCGAAACAATTACTCGATTATCTTCCTCGTGGTCGGCCACGCACTGAATAGGACCCCTCCGTGACACATTCCTCTCAGATATCCAAGATGGAGTTAGTTTGTCGGTTAGTTGTTGTAGTGATGTTGTGGCATTCCAAAGCCGTCACAAAATATGATGTAAACAACTTCAATAATAACGAAATTTTACTTTGTTTTGCTCGTGAGCGCGAGCCGGTCTCCAGTACGCACGAAAATTACTTCACAAACTGAATCTTAAAGTCTATTTCCCCCAAAAGACTATTAAAAAAAAGTGATGCAGTAGTCCTTTCCATCGGATATAATCTTATAATGAGGACCGATTAAATACCTTCACTTGAGAATTCCATCTCGAGTACAAGATGAGCCACTGAATTTGTTCAGAGACCATGATTTGTGAACGAAAACTAAACGAGCGCAACTTGGTGCATGATGCTCTTTTCCTATGGCTGAGTGACAGCCGTGATATTTCGGAATTCACTGTCTACGAGATCCTGTCATATTATTGGTGTCTATAAAATAAACGGTTTGTTTGAGATATAGGAAGAAGAAAAGACGAGAGAAAAACAAAAGTGAAAGAGTCCTCGGGGGCTAAGTCACCGAAAATGTAGTCTTCAAGCATTAGACATTACAAACGGCTTGATTTAGTTTCTAATAGATATTTCAAAAACGTCATGCTTTGCAGGTTTAACAAAGTCACAGGATATAAAGAGGAAGTTTTACCCTTCTCAAAAATCAATCTGGTGTGTCCTAATCCGGGTATGGTAACAAAGGAACTGTTTTTTAACCCTTCTACGATTTACATGTATGAAAACATCTGGATAGTGGATAAGCTTTCATACGACAATTGTGCTGTTGACATGAACAAGAGCGGTAATAGTCTTCTGCTGCGCTGCGATTCTCCATTGAGCCTGAAATTCCACACTATAGTGTTTCAGATGTATGCTGCTACAGACGATGCATTGACGTTCAACCCTGGGAAAACGTACTACTTCATTTGTAAGTATATCAGTAGAATATGTTACAAATATATGACGATAGAAAAATAATTTGCAACAGCAGTTCTCCTGAACACATTGTATTTTGGCATGGCTATTATTTTAATAATTGCTGTAAGTAATCACCATTCTATCATAGCTCTTTTTATTTTAGACTGTAATAGATGGGGCGCGTGGTCCTTTGTTTACCCTTCTAAGATGGCAAATCTTGTACTTCCATTTTATTTTCATTTTTATGTACACGTACAGTAAAAGCCCGCGTATAAGAACATAGAATTTTCCACATTAGCCAAGATATGTTGTAATAGAATGTGTATAAGTGGAATTTTAGACTATTTAGGTTGTTAAATAGGTTATTAATTTGATCTGAGGACCACTAGCAATCAGCACAGGTAATTACCGAATACAATTACCTAATATCCCAATGTGATATGGAATAGGTATATAAACCTCTTATTACTCGAGTGCGAGGTACGTACGGGAAGTTATGGACCGAGTTTTTTCCTTCCTTTTATGGCCCAAGCGCGAAGCGCCAGGGCCATAAAAATTGGGAAGGAAAAACGAGGATCCATAATTAACTTCCCGTACGGACCGAGCAAACGAGGCTAATAAGATATTTATTATATGGCTTTGTTGAAAAAATGTTAACAAACTTTGTAAATGAAGGCCACTCGAGAGCTGGAGGTCCGTACACCAACTTACGGACCTGAAATTGACCAATCACGGCGCGCGAAATCAGTCAGCAATATAATAAAACATTTGTATGACTGTACTGAATGATACTCATGGATACTGAATGATACTGAATGATACTGAATGATACTGAATGATACTCATGGATCCGTATTCTTAACAACTGCATTGTGTGATCCACTATTTGCAAAGAAGGATACCGCTTTCTATTTTAGTTTATTCTTTGAATCTTTAAATACCGAAAACCTATTTTTTACTGAGTTGTCTTTTGTGCCTTCATGTTTGTAAAATAATAACATACTTAGGCTAAATAGGTTCCGATCGGAAGTGAGGGTTTAAAATGAGAAATTTAGCCTAAGAGGTTCTTTAATCTTAGGTTTCTATATGTGGGTGTTGCTGTATAAATAAACTATTGGTGGTTGGAGTGTTATCCATGTTCACTTTGGATAGAACGTTAGGTATGTCATTCTCGTGGTTGGCCACTTCCAGTGCGTAACCCAACAGATTATTGATAGTGAGAACCAAATATACCTGTTCGCTATTCGTGAGTCGCTACTGCTAACTTGCCCAGATTGTGGGTGGGGGTGTGCAGCCCAATCCCTCAAACCGTGACCCAGTTCCAGAGCAAAACGGCAATTTTCTATACCCTATTTTAGACAAAATAGCAAAAGCGGTACCCTACAAAAGATAGAACTTTCCATGGCAACAAAATTTTCCTAAAAACGATATCCTTTTCCAGACTAAACAGCGAAAATTTATTTTAGACCAAATCGGCCCGGAAATCATACCCTTTAAAGGCAGAACATAATCCCCATTAACGGATTTCTTATGACAACCCATTTCATTATTGGTCTTCCAGAATTGACTGTACTGTCTGCTAGCATGCGCAGATTCCCCTCTCTTTTAACTTTTCCTCAAGATGGTCTGCCTTCAAAGAATCCTACATACTATAATTGAAAGCAATATCTATTAAATAGTTCTTTCCCGAACGTTTCTGAAAACTAGTGTTAACCTTCAATCAGACTGTTCTCTACCAAAAGAGAAAAATACTTTTCATTTGATATGCTTCGACGACGGGCTAATGCTTGAGACGCTCGCTTTCTTCCAACCTCACGGTGCGGAAAATTGTTTTGTCAACCCTTGGTTGATTTTGTTATACGTTTTACCTTCCCGCCGATGCAGTCGATAGTTTTTTAAAAACTATCTATTTACTTAGACTTTTTATTTCTACTTGTTGTCTCATGGTATCCAAACGTGTGTCATCTGGTCCCCAGCTAACATTGAATCTCCGAAAATGGTAAACACATTATGTGCAGGGGTGAAATGTGAAATGGCTGCACGTTGGGTTTCATAGAACTGCCCAATGTCACCAGCATCTGAGATATTTGTGGTAGAATGGGCGTAGTAGCAGGATTACTAGAGAATACTAGTAAGAGAACCCTTTGAGAGTATGGAGGGACATTACATAACACTTTCCCCTGTTGCTATATAAAAGAGAAGGCTAGTCCTCCATGCGCCTCATTTCCATGCAAATGAACTGATCACAATGAAATAACGATACTCGGTTGTGCTTGATCAACTCGACGGTGCTTCTGGATTAAATGTCCTTTTTCTCGGGTTGTCGCCCCTTGATATGTTCTGAGAAAACCAGAGGCACTACGTGGAGGCACAGCCAATAATCTCGGTAGTGAAGTGATTGTTGAGGCCACTTGCTGGTCACACATTAGGTTCACTAAACGCTGAATACGGGAAGACCAGACTTGGTTGCCAAGATGATATGTACTAGGAAGTTGCCACTACTTATATGATCCTTACCCTGTCAACGAGCGGCAAGAATTAAACAGGAGGTTTGCCCACATGGACGGTTTACAAGTCAATCAGAAGCCTGTGTCAGGGTGTCAGCTGTGTCAACTTTCAAATAAATTTTCTTAGCTATAGTCAAAATATTATACACTTATTGGATTCGTCCAAGTCCAATATGGAAATATATTTAAATCGAGACTTCAATATTGGGTAAGACCGCAGGTCGAGCCTAATATTACATTTTACTTTGCTCCAAACGCCACACAATGCAAAAGCGTTTTGTATGAATGGACGTATCCCGTTTCCCTTGTGCTCAATCTATTGCCAGTTTGAACATTATACACTTGCTCTTTCGGGAAACATCTGTTTTTTTTTTCCCGAGAATCTCGATGTTTTCCGAGAGGAAGTCGAGGGAAACATCGAAGTTCGAGGGAAACAAAACACATGTTTCCCGAGGGAGCAGTCATTTAAGTGTTTCGTTTTTAGCATAAACAAAATAAAGCACAATTGTTAAAACAAAACAAATTTTCCCCTTTTCCCCCTCTCAAATGTGACAGCGCGACAGCATTGTTCACCGGCGGGTAACAATGAGAGTGCACATTCGAGTCGAAAACGCACTAGCTATATAACAATCTTTAATGTCAGCGATTGCAATGAGTAGGTTTGCAGTTCAGCTTGCCTTTGTCCGAACTAATGGGTCATCTCCATCATAAATCACTTTAAATATTACCTTAACCTTTGCAGCTACGTCCGACGGGACCCTGAATTCCGCCAACAATACCAGCGGAGGTCACTGTCAGTCTCATGGAATGAAGGTTGCATTTCACGTCTGCAACTTTGGAGATAGTAAGTTCTCGGCTAAAGTTATTCTCTTTTTGTGTTTGAAGATCGTAGTTACATGTGTAGATTAAGGTTATTAATTAAATTCAAATTAAGGAATGAATTATCTATAAAGAGTTCTCGTGTGAATCAACACTATGGGAAGCAGAGGCGAAAGCTCAAGTCCTCATTTCCGTGCTGGTTGAAAGAGCATTGTGATTGGTTCATTCTTCTATTATTTTATCCGCTTTAGTAATTCGATATATGCGAGCTTCCGTCTCTGTTTTTTATAATGGAAGACCTTTTCCCTCTCAGCTTCCATGGCTTGTATGAACCAAGCATAAGCTGCTTAAAGACGCAGGAATCCTAAAAAGGTTTCTCCACATATATACTTTTAAAAGTTCCTAAATGAAAATCCTATGAAAAAGCGTTCCTCGTCATGTAAAACTTGATCTTAGAAACGACGGTAACAATTAATATTTGACCAGTCATTTTACTTAAAAGCAAGGAAAACTGAAACGGAAAACAAATATTTCAGCTTTTATTTGTGTCTTGATGATAATGAAAGAAGGTTTTCTTTGTTTGACGATGCACTGTTTTGTAAAAAAGATCTGTTAATGTTTTCATATTTCTTTTTTAGGCTGCCGAAATCAATCGACTGCTTGCTGACGTCTTCATATCGATGCTAGTGAAGTGCCATAATTAAAAATATAATAGTAAACTGCATGCCGCAGCTGTGTTCCTGTATATAGGCAAATCCATTATTAATAATACAAAATAGTAAATTAGTTAAAATTAAAGGACGTACACAAAATATCTTACTTGAAATGCCTCTCTGCATGGTTGTCTTGTACATATACATAATTCTGCCTAATTTCATTTGCCATTTCATCCAGGCTACACTCTGCCGAGTCTGTTAGAAGTGATGAGTCTAATGAGTAGATTGTAAATAATTTGAATTATTGAATCTCGCATGGGTATTGGGATTTGGTTTAGAATAGCGATTGTTCTGAACCCAGATGAGTCAAAATCAGTGGTGGTATATAATCTTCTGGGGGGTGAGAGCAGTCTGCAGTTGTGACTGATATTTCGATAACCTAAAACTTCCGAACAGGTACGAAAAACATCCGTCACCACTAACAGTCTTCCTCAGGGCTAGGCTACTATCTCACCCAGAATATCATACTACCAGTGGCTATTATTTGGTGATGGTCGAAACAATGGATGAGACTACCACAGTCATTAGTGCAACCTCTCTAAACAGAGACCTGTTTCACAAACCACTGGCAATAGAATACAATTACCACAAGTTGGAATGCAACCAAGTGAACACTTCCCAACTGTTGTCTTGAGAAACAGAAAGTTTGAGGTATTGTAAAATAGCTGAACGTCGGAATATAAACCAAGTAATCTTCGTTTGGCTTCAAAAATCTTTATTATTAACATACCTTCATGAAAACATAAAAGAAACAAGTCCCAAGAATTCGAACCGAGTTGCTTTTGCTAAGTGCCTGTTAAATAAGGGGCTCATATAACACTTTTTGTAGCTTATTTTTGCCAATTAAGGATGTTGGATGTGTCTAATAGTATACCGGAAGAATGTCTTATCCGAGATCAAAAATATTCTTGAGGTTGCTTTGGGAAGAAAATTCTGAACCAAACATTAAAGGGTGTCACAGTTTTTTTTATTGCAATTAGACGAGGGAAAGGAGAGGGTTTATAATTCAGAGAGGGAGTAACCGTTAAGGTTTTAATTGGGGTATTTGTACAGCACTGTAACTATAACCATAAACTACTATATCTGTTTATAATTCAGACATTCAAAATTTGTCACATACGACAATTGGGGATATGGGTTCAGTAGAGTAAAGATGAGATACCATGCAATCTCCTAATTCAACTTGATCAACAATTCTCTAAAAAGGAACGTGTTCCTTTTTCTTGTGGTTGCCCTTGTGCTTCTGTCGTGCATGTTCATTTTAGTATTTTCCTGGGCTTGTATTTCAAGCTCATTACAGCTGGCCGATCCATCTGCATTGTCTAAATGGAATTGAATTTTAAAGTTTTTAAGTTCCTCTATCGCAGCTTTTTGATATATTGCCAATCGCAGATAGCATCGAGCAGTCTATGAAGCAATTGCATGTTTTTATAACCCTTATGTGATAAATTTGTCAGAGTCACAAAGGCAAACGCTTTTTGGCGTTTGCTGACGATGTGGGTAGTTTAGGTGAATTCTCAAGTGTTTAAAAGCGCTCCGATAACATCAAACGCCAAGGTGTTAGTGACATGTCTTGTTGGAATCCTGTCACATGTTTAAAAAGGCAGCGGCTGTCTTTGGTAGCTCTTGAATATATACCAACTGTTCCTGGGTTCACGGCAGCTTACAGACAGCCAGTGTTTCGAAGCGTGTATTTTGAGCAAAAATACAGATTATAAGGCCCAGAACGCAGCTTATGTAAGAGGTATGTAGCTATAGTTATGACAGGAACATTTCGAAGCGGGTTTTGAAAAGTAACTTTGACTCATTTACAAATGCGATAACATTTTTGGCAGCATGTTGCTGTTGCTCAACTGTTATAGTCGAGTCCATGCGGAAACAACAGCTAGCAGCAAAGACTACGAATCAAGAGAATATTGCCTGTGTATGCCATATAAGTACGAATATTATCCCTTGGCTCTAAGCGGAGTATGTTGTTTTGTTTTGTTAAGCCCCAATATCTTAAAGTGTTTCTGTTTTATAAAAAGCAATCCCGATTATGTTCTGAAATTGAAAATTAGGATCATTCTTCTCTAAATAAACTAACATGTCAAATTTATCCAAGAATATAACGATTTGATTATCTGCCAATTGTCATTTACAATCGACCCTCACTTTTTTTTATGAAATTTGTGCCTAAACAAGATTAGGAATGCAAGTGAATTTTTTTATCATTCAGCTTGCAAAACATCTTTATCCAACTGTAAGGCCCAGCTAAGACAATGTTATCCAAAATAGAATGCGGAATAGAATTTCCCGAAAGGTTTGTCAAAATGTATTATTTTATGATTCTTAAATACTTTAACTAAATTTGTGTCAAATTTTGCATTGTGGCAATCGTTTAAAATATCACTCTGTCTGAAGACAAGAACAACGAACGATGTATTTAAGCAATTAAGAGTTAGACAGCTAACCTGTTAGAAAATAGAGTATTAACGTTGAAACATTGACCTTTCTGCTCGCCTGAAACGTTTCTTAAATGATCATAGCGTGGTAAATCTTTACAAAATCGTGGATGTTACAACTGAGGCTGGACTTGAGACGGCTTTTCAATTTATTTGAAGATTTTGCCAGCATGTTTGAAAGGAGGACGGATTGGTTGGTTTTTAAATTTCACTGTTCTACAATTGCATGTCCTTTGGCCAATACTATAAGTTCAGTTTCGGTTGTTTTTTATATATTTTTATTGTTAATATCGATTCGTTTTTCAAAATATAGCAATTGCTTGCTAACGCGGAAATAAAAAAAGATGTCTTTCTTCGAGATTCCTGTTCCATACTAACAATAGCGGGAAAGTCGAGAGAAAATTAGGTACAACATGTTTGACAGTTCGAATTTACTAGGATAGCTCTTAGGTTGGATACACTATTACGCGTAACGATAGTGGTTATTAAAGCTAGTATTGACATGGAATTTGGTAGCCTAACAAAATGACAAAAGCACGAGTATTAGTTGTATACTTTCCACTGCATCTTTTGCCAATGACGTTGTTATCAGGCAAATAAATCCAAGGCCGAGTTCTCAGGAATATAAAAAAACATCGCGCTTTTGCATAGCATAAAAACTCCAAGTTTTTTAACACCTATTCAAGTT